>OZ059906.1:21137005-21199505 GCA_964057215.1 Oscheius myriophilus
AAGATTATGGGCCAAAATTGAGCCGATAAGGAGACTTTGTCCTAATATTTAAGACTACCAGACATGTTATCTTTAAAAAAAAAGAAGCCTGCCGAGGTAGAGTAGAACTGACCAAACTACAAACATGTCCACCCCGTTTAAAAAATCATATAAAGTGCCCGCCAATCATACTTTGGCGACTTTTGGAAATGAGGGTAAATATTCTGATGTTGAAATTCAAATTTCCCATTACTACATCATATTATTCGGCTACAAAATGGGCGTGGCCCCATTTTGGCCGAACTAGGATTGGGGAGGAGTATAATGGATTGCTTCAAAAGGCTGACTTAGGGCATTCAATAGTATATGTTTTTCCAGAGTTCCACATCGTGAAACAGATCAAACACAACACTTGCAACTGTCATTGCCAGTGTCGGCCCGAAGGAAAGCAGCCGGCCGCCACCTCTTCTTCAGAATCCAATGATCTAGACCTGCACCCGGCGCCCGATCCCATCCCCAATCGCTCCTCCTTCCCGAAGGAGTTCGGGGAAAGCGAGAAGAAAACCGAGGACACTACGGTAAGAAAAGTAAATGAATACGGTAATCGGCGATTTCAGAATCCTACTGTGACCAATGTCAACGACATTGACGATGATGTACATGAGATGGTTACAACGGCAGCGACTTTGGAGACTACAGCGACGCCTGAGGCAACAACTGAGGCTTCGAAGGGAGAGAGTGAGACTTCAGACACTGAGGAGAGCACAACTGAGGCTTCTACTGAGGAGACCAAGGAAGTGAGGAGAAAGCCTGTCAACAAGAAGAAGACAACGACTACCGCGTCTTCTGAAGCAACCACGACCGAAATGGAGACGACGACTGAATCTGAAATCCAGGAGAGTACAACCAAGGCTTCTGAAGATGCAGCCACTGGGACCACGTCAGAGCCTTCTGAAGGCACCACCAACTCCGCTACAGAAGACAAGGCTTCTGAAGGTTCCACCACCAGTGAGTCACCCGCGGAGGAAACTGCCAAGATCGTTGGAAAACCCTTCCCAACCAAGAAACCAGCCAGTTCCACTACATCGACTGAGGCTTCTGAAGCAGCAACCACCGAAGGCAATCTTGAAGCTTTTACTTTGTCTTCTGAAGCCACGCCCGAAGGGTCCAAGCCTGTGGTGGCAAGCTCGATCGATTCTACAGCATCGGAGCAAGCTTCTGAGAAAAGGCCCAACAAACACCCATTTGCCAAGACTTTCCAAGTCGAAACACCGAAGATCAAGATTGAAGTGGAGAGGACTACGGTAGCTGAGGAGACGACTACTGTTGCTACTGAGGTTCTGGAGACAACGGTTACTCAGGAGGAGGGAGAGGCTCCCAAAGTGAGGACAACAGTAGCTGAGGAGGCTAAGTCTGCGACAGAACCGACTCCTGGAGCTAGAACGACGGTTGTGGAGAAAGAGACCAAGCCTGAAGAGGCAACGACCGAACTGGAAGAGGCTAAGGAGGAGGCTAGAACGACTCCAGGAGGCAGAACAACTCAAGCTGAGAAGGCTGCGGTCGGAGTGGAGACTTCTGAAGCGGAAGAGGAAACAACTACTCCAGGAGTCAGAATGACACAGGCTGAAAAGGCTGTTCTAAAAGATGAGACTTCTGAAGCTGAGGAAGTGACAACAACTCCTGGGAGTAGAACAACCTTAGCTGAAAAGCTAAATCGTGGTGGAGCCCAAGAAGTCAGCGAACCGGAGAAGAAGCCTGCGGAGGGAGAGGATTCGGACCTTACCCCTAAGGTTACAGCTTCTACAGAAGGCACCACAAAGAAACCGGTAAGGAAACAAACAAATCCCTAAAGGAACCGTCAGAGACCTTTTGCAACTCTGGCTCATGTAAAAGAGAGAAATTAAATGGTTAAAACTCGGGTTAAAATTCTCGGTTTTCGAGATATGTGGCTTCAAAGTGCCCAAAACCGGCCGGCCGTCTGCAGATTTTGCGGATGGCCGCAACGCCTGCATGCACGATGTTTACAAGCCAGTCTAATGTCGAAGGTTTCATTCTAATATGACGAGATTACTCGGAAAATAAGGAGTCTTCTAGACAGTTTAGCTTATGTAATCAGTAGAGTTTTCGACCGAAATGGAATCGAAAAGGTCCTTGAAGGTCCTTTTAAGATACATTTTCTCTAAGGGTGATGCCTTCGATATAGGGGCAAAAGTAACATTCCGAGATTTGGCCCAAACTTTGTTAAAACCTTTTTAATTAACCTAAAAACACAATTCTCAAACTTTTGGGACACTATCGATTTCTGGTCGATTGCCAGGGTTACGGTAGGGTACCCCTAGTTTCTTTATCTTAGCTGAAAATGGTCCAAATTTCAAAAGCTCACCGGTTTTTGACTTATCACACTTTAGAAAATATTTTTCAATAGCTCACAAAAAAAACATGGGGATTTCGAAAAAGTTGCAACCATCAAAATGAGAAAAAAGACGTCGTTTTTGGAGATTTTTTTTTGGGGCTTTGGACATTTTAGTGGCACTGGCAAAATCAGCCACCTATTGCGGCGGATGCAACACATTTTTTTTTGCTACAAACAGATGGTGTAAAAAGTATATATAGTTTTACTCATAGTTCTCAAAAAAGTCAATAAGTGCATTTTGTTCAAAAACTTCAAAAACCTCAAAAAACGACGTGTTTTTCTCCGTTTTGTGGTATTAACTTTTCAAAATCCCGAAATTTTTAATGCTGAATAATTGAAAATTACTTTCTACAGTATAAAAAGTAAAAACCGGTGAGCTTTTCAAATTTGGACCATTTTCAGCTGAGATACAGTAAGTAGTACCCTACCGTAACCGGCGACCAAAAATCGATAACTGTTGGGAAAATCGATAACATATGTTGTCGGAGTGTCCGTATCGCTCCATTGATACAGAAATATGGTTTTAATGTAGCATTTTTCAGGAACTGCCCCAAAGATGGAAGGATCTGGTTGAGCGGCTGAAGAAGAAACTGGAAGCTCTAAAAAAGAAAAATGAGGCCACAATTGAGGGCAAGGCTGGGAAGGCGACAACAACGGAGCCGGAGACTGCTACAGAAGGCACGACCAAGGCCACTGGAAATGAACCCACGACTGAAGTTGCAAAGGAGACCGTGCCCATGACAGACGGAATGGCTTCTGTTGTCGAGAGGCTGAGAAAGAAGTTGGAGGAACTGAAGAGAAGAAATCGAATTGAGAGCAGTATCGACGCCAAGCCGGAGGTTAAGGAGGAGGGAACTTCCACTATGACTGCGACTGAGCTTCCGTCTGAGGAGACACCTAAGATCATTGGAAACGACTTCAAATTGAGACCGAAGACAACTGAAGCTACCGTAGCCACTACTGAAGCTGGGTCAACAATTTCTGAAGATACCTCAACCACCGGAGCTTTGTTGGAGACTGAGACTTCAACGGATGAACCTACCACGATCACTTCTACTGAAGCCGTGACAGAAGCTGGGCAGAAGCCTACCCAAGGCACCTCAATCTCGGCGGAAACAGAGACGACTGAAGGAGTTGAGTCTACTGAAGGAGCCACGACTTCTGAAGTCCCTTTGGCTTCTACTACCACTGAGGAGAAGACCACAACTACTGGAGCTACAGCTGGACCAACTGTAATTGAGGTTTCAACTGTTGAAGGAACAACCGTTGCTCCTGAAGCTGCAAAGAGTATTGATTCTGTGCCGGAGACAAATCAAGGAGAGAAGCCGCTAAAGGAAAAGACAACTCAGAGGACAACTGTGGCAAAGATCAACAAAGTGGGTCCTACTTCACCTCTTGGACAGGAGACATCGGTTGGAGCTACGGGATCGTCTGAAGCTGTTACTGTAGAAGCCGAAAAGATTACTCAGACTACTCAAACGTCTACTGAAGGCAGTGCAGTTGAAGTTCCTTTGACTTCAAGCAAAGCTACAACCAAGGGTACCACCCTGAAGACTACAACTTCTGGAGCAAGTGAATCTACTTCGACTACGGTCAAAGTTAGCTCGACCAAGTCTTCTGAAGCAACGTCAGTCACCGAGGGAGAAACTGCTACGAAGGAAGAGAATGATCAATCCACGGGACTAAGTACTGTAGGATCCATGGCTACTGAAACCACGAAAACAACGGCCACCACAACTTCTAACGTGCCTCTGGCCTCCAGCACTTCTACATCGACGGAGACTACAAAGACAGCTGCATCTGATGCAACTAATAGAGAAACTACCCAGGGAGCTAAGTCTGAAGCATCTTCTGTTGAAGTTTCGACTGTTGAAAGAACGAATGTTGCTCCTGAAGTTGGAAAGAGCATTGATACCGTCCCGGAGACCAACAATGGCGAGAAGAAGGTGTCTAAGGTCACTGAAGCAGTTGGACCAGCTGTAACCGACCCACTACCACCTGTTGATGGCGCTACTACTAGCGGAACCACCTGGGAGACCACAACTAGAACCTCTACGGTACCAACTACGGCTGCAGGAGCTTCGAAGGAGACTTCAAAGTCAAATAAGACAGCATCAACCCCTAAGCAGAAGGTCATGGAGACTTCCCACAAGACGACGGCGGAGACACCTGTGGAGGAGACCCCAAAGATAATTAAGAACGACTTCAAGCTCAGGCGAAAGGGTACTACTCCTGAAACCACCACCCATGGAGAAGCTAGCTTACATACTTCTGAAGCGTCTGAAACATCGACAGCATCTGAAACTGTATCTGTTGGTTCCTTGGGTGTGACCACAACTGGAACCACTGCTGAAGTGGAAACAGAAGCCTCATCTACGTCGGTCAGCGCGACGGGTACCGTATCTGGAAAGACGGAGACTAGTGAAAGCACCTCGAAGTCCCCTGAAACTGAAGCAACTGTTGAAAATGAGTCGACGTCTGAAGCTACAACTTCTGATGCTCCGTCAGGTTCCACTTCTACTTCTGAAACCACTGAGACCAAGGAAGAGCCAGAAGTCACCACAGCCACATCTTCTGAAACTGTCAGAGTAACTGAAACAAAATCTACTGAAGCCACCTCTACCTCGTTGGCAGCGGAAACGACTGAAGTGCCTAAAGAAGAACCTGAAGCTACCTTGACTGAAGGAACTACTAAGACAATTACTTCTGAAATTCCATTGGTTTCCACTACGACTGCTGTGAAGGAGACCACAACTAGTGTGACTGACAAACCTACATCTGAAGCAACTGCTGCGGTAGTTGAAGTTTCAACTGTGAAAGGAACAACAGTGGTTCCTGAAGTGGCGAAGAGTATTGACTCTGTTCCCGAGACAAATCAAGGAGAGAAGCCGAAGGTGAAGACCGAAGGAACCGCAAAGACAACTGTGACTACAACCAATACGGAGGGTTCTACTGACACACTTGGACAAGAAACATCGGCTACTAATGGAGAGGCTAAAGAGTCGACAACTAATGTTGGAGCTACTGGAGCTGCTACTGAAGGAGCCCAGGAGACCACAGCTCAGACGTCAACTAAAGGCAGTACAACTAAGATTCAGCTGGCTTCTAGCAAAACTTCAACGGACGGAACGACAACTGCCCAGGTTTCTGAAGCAGATTCAACTACCACAGAAGACTCCACTGTAACTTCTGAAGCAACTTCAGCCACTAAGGGAGAGACTACAACTACCATTGGAACTTCAACTGAGGGTGCAACTTCTGATTTTTCTTCTACTTTGATTTCAACGGCCGGCAGCACCAAGACAACAACTGAAGCTAAACAAACTACCGAAGAATCGACTTCCAAGGCTTCAGTGAAGGCAGTTACTCCAGAAGGTTCAACTGCCACTACACCAGAACAGATGACAACAGAGACGCCTGAGGGCACAGAAGGCAGGACGAAAGGGTCAACAAGCAAAACTACCACAACACATGGTGAAACTTCCACTTTGGAGGAAAATACAGCTACTCCCTCGATTGAGAAGAACATTAACGCTGTGCCGGAGACTAACCAAGGAGAGAAGCTGGTTCGGACTAAGACCACTGTGGGTTCAACCGTCACAGAGGGTTCAACTCAGGAGTCTACTGTGACGGAGGGTACTTCGGCTACCACAGAAACATCGTCAAGCCATGTGACAGATGAGTCAACCACATCCTCTGGTACTATTTCTACCGGGACAACTACCCAAGAAGTCAAGAGAACTGAAGCGGCTACTCAAGGAACAGCTGATGGCAAAGTCGCCGAGTCCACTACTTTGAAGTCAACCCCTGAAACCCCTGCTGAAGAGGCGCCTAAGATCATTAAGAATGACTTCAAGATGAGAACCAAGGGCACTACTCCAGCTACGCCTTCTACCCACGGGTCAGCTGGATCAACTACTGAAGCTGGATCTACCGCCCACACATCGGTGTCTTCTGAAAGCTCGCCTTCTACAAGTGAGACTACTGGTGCATCTACTGGAACGGCAATCGAGGCAACAGAACAGAGCTCTACTGAAGCGGCTAGAAAGGAGACAATCGATATCACAAACCTAGGTGCGACGGGTAGGGCTTCGACTTCTGAAGCTTCAAATACCACCGCTGAGACATCGGCTGCTACTTCAGAATCAACAGAGAAGGAGACAAGTAGTACGACTTCAGAAGCCACTGCAACCGCAACGGAAGAGACCACTGTGGTTGTAAAAACCGAAGGAACTACAGGAACCGCCACGGCTACAACAACTGAAGAGCTTAACCAGAAAACGGCCACAACAACTGACGGCTCATCTACGACTGATTCCTCTACTCTGAAGATCCAGGAAAGCATTGATGTCACTCCCGCGGAGAAAGAAGTTACAGCTGAAGTGACGAAAACTTCAGTGGAAGCCACCACAGAAGCTGCGACTTCGGAAGCCACAACCAAGACTGATGGAACAAGTGGAACCACTACTGGAGCCACCGGGAAGACAGTCAACGTTGAATCAACGGCTACGACGGCTGAAACCACCGTTGTGTCAACTGAGGCTAAGACCGCGGCAACAGCCGCTGGATCCACAGTGACAGCGAAGTCTACTACTTCTGAAGCTACAGAATCTGCTGTAACGTCTACATCGGCTGGAGAAACTGGAACAACGCCTGAAACAACAGCCTCTAGTGCAAAGGTATCTGGAACGGAGACTGGAACTACGGTAACGGTGACTGAAGTCAGTTCATTTGTCACTCCTACGGAAGGAACCCCTACTTCAACAGCTTCGGAGGCTTCAATTACATCTGAACCAACAACGCCGGAAAAGAAAACAACTTCTGAAGCTACAGAAAGTACAGCTGGTGCTTTATCCACTACTGAAGGAGCCTCTTCCATCACGGAGGCTACAACAACAAAGACTGAAGCCACAGGAACCACTGCCGGTTTCACTGGTGAGACCACTGGTGGCGCTTCCAGTGGATCTACAGCGCAAACCACCAAGGGGCAAAGTGAAGGCACAGGAGAGACAACCGAAGTTGACACAGATGGACCCTCATCGCAGACGGCGGGGTCAACCACGGATGCCAAATCGACAGTGACCGAGACTTCAACAATGACATCGGAAACCACACTTGTTTCAACTGAGGCAAAGACAACGGCAACAGCAGCGGCTACTTCTTCTTCAACCGTAGACACGACTGTTCAAGCTACAGAAACTTCAACTGATGCTTCATTCACTACGGAAGGAGCTTCTTTCATCACAGAGGGTACGGCAACGAAGACTGAAGCCACAGGAACGACAACCGAAAGTACCACAGATGGAACCACTGGAACCTCTCAGGCCAAAAAGTTGACCACAGATGTCAAATCAACTGTAACTGAGACTGAGTCTACAGCTACGTCTTCTGAAACCACCCAAACTTCAGCTGATGGTGAATCGACCACTGAGGCTGTCGAAACCACAACCAACGTTAAATCAACTGCTTCTGAGACGACAGGGTCATCGACTGGAACCACGGGAACCAACGCTGTGCAGACAGAATCGACTGGCAAAGCCACTGGAACAACAGCTTCTTTGGGATCCTCAACAGCCACGGGTACCACGACTGAACTTCATTCTACGGCTACGAAAGGCACGTCGACTTCGGTTGAAAACACTGGAACGACGCCTGAGGCAATAGCATCAACATCAACTGAAAAGGCGGCTGGAACGACAGGTGAAGCCACGGCAACCGTGACTACTGAAGCCAGTTCATCTTTGACTTCTTCGGAAGGAACATCTACTTCAGCAGCTTCTGAAGCTTCGGCAACTTCTGAAGCTTCGTCAACTTCTGAAGCAACCACTCATGTTGCCACAGAAAAGGCTACCAGTCCTGAAGCCACTGAGACGACCCAAGAGAAGAGTGGTTTCATCACGGCTAAGGAAGAGACTTCGGCTGGAACAGAAGCCACTACAACCACTGAAGCTTCAACGACACAGGATCACTCTCCTGCGCTCGCATTTGCCATTGACAATGCGGCCACTCAGTTGAAGGACAGGGGAATGAAGGTTGGAAGCTTTGAAAATAAGCAGGATGTTGGGCATACGGACATGATCAGCTCCATCATTAAGGGCATCTTGGGCTTTGCTTCTAGTACCACGACCACGGAAACACCCACCACGACAAGGTAAGATTTGGAAAATGAGAAATAATGGAATATGTTTCAGTGAACCCACCACAACAACAACTACGGTATCTGGACTTGAAGCAGAGATCGCCAGGTTGGGAGAGATCCGTCACATGCAGGAGAGTCAGGATGAGGAGAAGAGAATCAGGGCTGATAGGATTCGATTGGAACAGGTTGGTAGAGAGAGAGAGAGACAGAGAGAGACAGAGAGAGACAGAGACAGAGAGACAGAGAGACAGAGACTTTTCTTCAGGCCCGCCACTTCCGCGAGGAACAAGAGAGAATCCAGCGCCTCCATGAAGTCGAGCAAGAACAGAGGCTGAAAGAAGACACAATGAGGAGACACGAAATGTTGATGAGGCAGATGGAGGAACTCAAGGCTGCCAAACTGAGACAAGAGGCGGCGGCCGAAGAGCAGAGACAGCTGGAAATCGAGAGATTGAGGCAGATCAACGAGAGGCGGGAGGAGATTGAGGCAGAAAGGCTAACGACAGTTGAGCCTACGACCACGGGTACTACCACAGGTCAACTGAGGTACCGATTGAGGCCGGCTCAGGTAACAGAGGAAAACACAATTTGAAAAGAAAAATGATTTCAGTGCGCTGCCATAAACAAATTCACTAGGGTGTTCAAGATTTCGGACCCCAGCGATTGGGTTCAGAAGAATTGTCAAGTCGCCAAGAAGTGAGACATTTTACTTTTTGCTATCTGTCTCTGTCTCTGTCTCTGTCTCTGTCTCTGTCTCTGTCTCTGTCTCTGTCTCTGTCTCTGTCTCTGTCTCTGTCTCTGTCTCTGTCTCTGTCTCTGTCTCTGTCTCTGTCTCTGTCTCTGTCTCTGTCTCTGTCTCTGTCTCTGTCTCTGTCTCTGTCTCTGTCTCTGTCTCTGTCTCTGTCTCTGTCTCTGTCTCTGTCTCTGTCTCTGTCTCTGTCTCTGTCTCTGTCTCTGTCTCTGTCTCTGTCTCTGTCTCTCTCTCTCTCTCTCTCTCTCTCTCTCTCTCTCTAAAAACCTCACCTCTCTCTTCCAGGTACTTCCCGCAGGCCTCCTGTTCCCAGATCCAGGCGCTGATCGAGTCCTGTTTCGCCTTCCTCTAATCTCCCTCAGCTTTAAAATCTCTCAACGCCAAATACGAGTGCTTCTTCAACATTCCATGTCGATATTATTGTTGCTCATTAATAATAAAAACTTCACATTAACGTTAGCCTGAAATCTAATTTTGTTCAAAAAGAGTTGTCGAAATTTTCCTGATCAAAAAATCGATCGAAATTTCAGATTCAAAGTCGATTTTCGTCATGATGGTCCAATGTGTTTTTCGGACTTTAATTTCTGAACATATGCAGCAAAATGTGGTGCATTTTTCCCAGTATAGTCGCTTTTTGCAGCCCTTATATGACAAAGGTGGAAAAATGCGAAAAACTGCAATTTCCAACGTACATTTTGACTTTTTTGAGGTTTTATGGGTTCTTTGCAAAAGTACAGAAAAATTTCACTGTTTTGAGGTTAGATTTGGTGTATTAACGACCAAAGCTATTGGAAAAACACCAATTCGAAAGAATTCGACCATTTTTACAAAATTACAGTACCCTTACCGTAACCCAGGTCAAAAAATCGATTTTGACCTAAAAGTTTCAAATTGGTCTGTACGGCCCATATAAATGTTAAAGACCAATTTTGGGCCACTTCTAGTGCATTTACTTTTTCCTAAGACAATGGCTTTAAGGTTGTCGCTCGAGTCTTACAGAGTCGGCTTCTTAAACTGTGAAAATTAGTTGGTTAGGAGCCAATTGTTGCAAAACACACCTCTTTTTGCACGTTGCTGCCTTAAGCTCTTTAAGGAGTCGTTAAGGCCTTATTTGACTGTTGCTCGAGTTTACCAGAGACGATGTCTTAAGCCAAATCCATTTTCCCACAATTAAATCATGCCCAACGGCTGGAACCGTAGGGATAATGGGTACAGAACAACACATTGGTGAAAAATACACATTCTAGAAACAAACCTGGTGGTCCCCTTCCTTGGGACTTTCCTAACCTTTTTTACACCATGGCTGTTCTCCCGAACCCCCCTCGCATATTGCAACGTGGCTTCTTTTTTCTTTTCCGCCCTTTAAACTATGCTGAACCGATTCGTCACAGCCGCTTGTTTTCATTTCCCTCGGCCTTTTTGCCCCTCGGCTGTCGGTCGAAAGTGTGGGGATCCGGGGGCACAACTGTCTCGCCAGACGACAAAACAAAGTAAAAGCGAGGTATCGATCAGCTTCATAATCCATCATAACAACAACTACAAAAGAAGCGCCAATTATTAGCTATAGGAGGGAGGCCACAAACCAGAGCTACCACCACAGTTACACGTGAAGACGAAGGAAAAGTTAACAAAGTTTGTAACATCAACTGGCCAGTCTGAGTATCGTGGATTCTCGGGTGAAAAGGCAATGAATGCAAACCGGAAAGTCTTTACAAGCTATGGAAAAGGTTCTGGGAACGAATGGGCAGAAATACACGTTAGAAAGGGACAACGGCTCTGGGGAGAGAGAAGACCCGGATGAAGGAGCGCGGTCGTGCCTACCCCTGGAACGACCGCAGAGCAGACGAAGCGTCACAACACAACCCTGAAAGAGAAAAGTCGGGGGTTATTTCTCATTTATATGAATGTGAACAGAATGTAAGACATTGATAAAGATCGAAAGGTGCATAACCCTTATTTGTACTTATATCGACCGTTTCAACCCAGCGACACAGGAAAAAACGCTAACTAACTAGAGTGGGATCCAACATGGCAAAATCCGGGGCCGAGCCGAAAAATTTTAAAAGCGGGCCAACCACTGATTTTTTTAATTCACGCATTTCAAGGCTAATATTTTTACTTTCCTTTCATTGAATGCATCGTTCTCAATGTGCAAAATATAATGGTTAAAGGAGAATTCGAACTACCTTGTAAAAAATTTTAATGTTTTCCGTGGCCGAGTGGCTGAAAGTTGGAGTGGTAAACCGAAATGACCCCAGTTCCCCCATCGACAAAACTTTTTGTCTTAGTAGTTTTACACAATTTATTTGCTATAAACACCATTCTTGTGCCTAGCAAGTGGAAAACATGTACCTTACCGAGTGAAAAAAGTGTCTAAACCTAGACCGGGGAAAAAATTTGCGGGCCGGCCCGCCCACAAAATGCACCGACTAGATTTCATAAGGAAATTTCCAAAACGGACCGGTCCGTCACCGAATTTTCGCGCGACCGTCAACTAATTTTGCCGATTGCGGCCGAAATTTTAAAATGTCCCTAAAAATGAAAATAAAAATAGTCCCTAAAATAGTTCTCCAACGTCGTTAAAATAGTTCTCCAATCAAAATTTGAATGAAAATAGCCTATTGGTGGATATATCGGGCGCAAATCAGTACGAAAAGGTCACAAAACTAATTTCGCAGTTCCCAACAATTTATTTCGGGCAAATCAAACGAACGAATTTTTTTAAATGATAGCTCGCCAAGTTTTCGAGATCCCGCCACGAATGCGCTGCAGGACCCCACTCGCAAAAAAACGGTAGTTTTTTTTTCTGTGAGTGTTGCGAAATACGGTTTGGCGGATTTCGGCAAAATTCCAGTTCCGTTTAAAAATCACAGGTTAGAATAGAAAGGTCGATTACATGTTGATAAAACTATATTTAAAGACATTGCAAAAAAAAAAACGAGCCAAATCTTAGGCATAAAACCACTCGGGACACCAGATGGAAAGTAACTTTTTTTTTTTAAAAAATATTCGACAATTTCAGAATTTTTTTCCAAGGGAAATAAATTAAAACTGACGTTTAATTACTAGCATCGTTGATGATCTCGGCGACGGGCTGGGCGGAGCCGTTCCGCACAGTGATCGGCGACCTCTCCGGATGCAGACTACTGACCCTGCAATCACTCAATTATCGCTAGTTCAAAGAAAGTTACGAAATTTAAAAACAAAAACCTTTGAAATGTGAAAAATAAAATTACCTGTACTTTTCGGGCAACTGGTTAAAGAATGGATGCTGGAGAGCGGCGTCGAGGGTCACTCGGGATCCCGGCTCGTACTCGAGCATACTCTCAATGAGATCAAACAAGTCCACGTGTTCCGGCTCATTCGTCGTCAGGTATCGCTGAAAAAGGAAGAATAAAAAGGAGAACTATCGCGGTTTTCGGGGGGAAATCACCATACACTCAACTTTCAGAAAACTCTCGAAGCAACGTAAGTTGGCACATGGAAGTACCACGTTTTATCGACTTTTATGGTAAATTTTGGGAGAAAATAGTTACCCCCCCCCAACTTTGTGTAGACAATGTGGGTAAATGGTTCGCCTGTGGGGGCATAATCGAATGCATTCTTCGCCTGTTGGGGTATAATTGAATGCGAGGGAGGGTGTTCACTAAATAAGTTCCCGATACACTAATAAATCCGCATTCCCACACAATGAAAAATTATGCACCCCTCTTTTGATTTGTCCCCAAATCCACAATAAGTGGGAAAATAATTGTGGGGCCATAATTGAGTTGGGGGGGGGGGCTTAACCGAATTCTTCCCAAACTATGTAAAAATAAAGGCTACAGCATTTTTAAACTGTTATTAACATTAACTACAATATCCTTTATCATTTAAGTGGCAATTTCGTTGTGACAGCCGGCTGGGAAGACACATGTTGTCATACTCATCCCAACCGGGTGGCAGGAATAGCACACCCAAACCACCAATAAAAAACGACTTTTGTTAAAAAAAATTATGTGTGTATTCATAGCTAAAATACAAGAAAACCAAGAAAATTAATCAAAACGTACCCTGATCGGCTTGCAATTGTCCCGTACGTACTGTCCCTCCGAAGACGACGAACTCCAGTCCAACTTCCCGTGGTAGAAATACTTAGTTCTGCAAAACAAAAATAGTTTAGTCCCCTAAAAAGGTGAAACTGACTTCGTTTTCTTAGCCATTCGGTAGGGAATGGTCCCCAAAATCCTCTCCATCATGGCCAGATGCTCCCTGTTCTCGTGGGTTTGGAAAAGAGTGACGCCCTAAAAGATTTTTTTTAAATTAAAGAAAAGGAAAATCTTGAACCAACCATGTACAACTCGTAGAGAATACAGCCGATGGACCACACATCGCAGGGTTGCGACCAACCGAGTTCTGCAGAAAAATGAATAAAATATTGCTTGTGAAAAAACGAACCGAGAATGACTTCGGGGGCGCGGTAGTGCCTAGTGGAGACTATTGTCGAGTGGTGTTCGTGGTCGAAAGTGGCAGAACCGAGATCAATCAGACGCACTGTGGCGTCCTTCACGACTTTGTAGGGCTGAAAACAACAGGATTAGAAAGGAAAATTGACTAAAAAATATCCGTTCCAGGGTTTAGATTCTTCGGCATAGTTTGTAAAGCTACTGGTGGGGCTAGTTTTGCCCGACCCCCTACATCCCACTTGTGACGTGTGATGCGACTAACAAAAATGAGAAATCCGAAAACATACCATGGGGTTCATGTTCTCCTATGGTTGTTTGTTGCTACCAATCCCATAAAAAAATTGTAAGAGTAAATATAGTTGGTGTCAATTGGGCAAGTGCAAAAGTTTCGATGTAGTAAAAAGTAGACAACAACTAGGATACTTATGTACAATCAATACTTGAACCTTTTTCTCCCTCGAATCGTCAGTGTTTTCGCAATTGCCAGGGGAAATCGAGAGGACAGGGCATTTCGAAACCGATGAGAACAGCTAGCAGCAGTTTCAAAATAAAACAGGCCAAGAAATAGAGTGTGTCATTGCAAAATTAGAACATAGGAAATGCTACATCAAAATATGTTACATCAAAAAATGATACATCAAAGAATAGGAAATGTTACACCAAAATCTCGACCCGGCCCGTTTTCGCCTGCGGGCCTATCCCGTTTTTGGCAAAAAATTGAGAGGGCAAAAAGTTTGTAGTTTGATTTCTAGGCACGTCCTGTGGTGTAATTATGAGAAGCAGAGCAAACTCGATTCATGTTGTGTAAAAATCCCTAGACTTTGAGGAATTGTGTGAGTTTGGGGGATAATGTTCCCTTTTTTGGCACAAAGTTTGGGATAACAATCTTAGCATACATCGGGAAGGTATAGTCAGCTAATACCAGGTTCGAGGGAGATCGATGGCGTGAACATTTTGGGAGCGGGCCGGCCCGTAGCGATTGTTATAATTAACTACCAATTTTAACTTTTGGACGCGTGAATTCTGCACACTTGTTGCAAAAATCTGTGCACACATATGAATGCACCACAGGCCACGGCGATTCATTCCAATGTGAGGAATGCATTCTCGGCCCTTTACGAAAAACCGGCTTCCCGCGACGCCTCGGAATAATACTTTTTTGGCTTAAATGTTTGTAAAATTTATGTAATTGGTAAAGAATACGATAGAAAGATGGGTTTAGAATGCTAATTTCGACGAGATGTGGCTAGATTTTGTGCAAAAAGTCCAGGAATTTTCGACGCATCGATCAAATTTGAGTCCTATTGGTACACAACTTCCAAAAGAGGACCCTGATGTGGAAAAAAATTGTTGTATGCTTTTGTCAATGGCAAGGCTGGTCAAGGGCCGGGTCGGCCCGCTCTTTGAAAATTTGGACCCGGGCTGCCTGGGCCGGCCCGCTCCTTAAAAATCGGGCCGGCCCTCAAATTTACAAGCCCTGGCTTTTTTGCGAAATTCAAGGGATTTTCAAGGCATCCATGAAATTCGGGGGCCCATACAACCCAATTTTCCTCCTTTTTTTCATCCTCACCTTCCCCCTCTTGCTATCTTCCGTGACGTGTTCGCTGTTGAGGAAGAGAATGTTCTCCGGCTTCAGATCCGTATGCGTCAGTTTGTTGTCGTGGAGGAATTTCACCGAGTGACACAACTGGTACGCAATGTACCTCGTCTGTTCCAACGGGTACGGCCTGTAGCTGTTGGCCTTCTAAACGGGAAAATCCAGTTTATACACGGCAAAAATGAACTCACGAGGAAATCGAACACACTGAGTCCCATTAGATCGAAGAGCAGGCAAATGTGGCCAAAGTAGTCGAAATGCTGCAGCAGTTGGATCACTCCGCTGAAAATATTGCTTTTTAAAGGGGAAATTGACTTTTATAGAAAATTTTAAAAGATTGGCCCAGATTTTCGATCCCCAGCTGTGAATGGGACTGGCGAAAAGTGGCTGCCTGCGATTAACCCGCGCATTACAGCAGACTTTGCGGCAACGGAGCACAAAAGACGGCGCCTACGGCCAGCTGCACTAATCCGCTGCGTGATATTTCGCGGTAAAGTTGAAAAATAAAGGGAACAAAGCAAATTCTAGCGGGAATACGAAGAAAAGGCGTGGAAAGAGCTATAAAACAACATTAGGAAACCAACAAATTCTCTATTTTTGGGGCCGGTGACAAGAAAAATTAAAAATGGCTTAGCAATGGAGCGCGAAAACTTGAAACGTGGGGACGGAATAAACCAGAATACTTTTTATATTTTTTTCACACACCAATGCCTTCCAAATTCATGTTTCATTTTTTAGATACCAGAGCCTTCCAAGTTCATGTTTCTTGAAAAAAAAAGTTTTTTTTTTAATAGTTTTCCAAGCCCCGTTCATTTCCGGACTTTGGACACCTGCCAATCCCCGAGTGTGCGTATTTTACACACTTGCAGGTTATGAAATTTGGCGGTTTTTTCTCGTTGTGGGACCCATTCGCGTTCATATGTCATGGAAAAAGTGCCAAATCCGTTTATTTTGAGGCAGGAAAAATGGCGAAATAGGGAATAATCAAATTGACTGGTAGGTATACTCCAAAGACTCAAGAGAAAGTTTTTTTTAAGAAACGGGCTACACCAGATCAAGGGCTAATGGACGTGTGACAAGTTGCTACGTGGCAACGCGCGGCTAACGACCAATGCTACGATGAATGAATATGTATAAGGCGATACAGAATAGTTTGTTTAAACCTATTGATTTAACTTTCAGACATCAACGGTTACTGTATTTTGGCCGTATTCCACTATTACACAGAAAAAAACTGTCATAAAAAAGCGAAAAGTTTCGTTATACAATAATTGCTCTAGTTACTGCCAAAATTAATTCAGCACAAACAGGCATGGGCTTAAAGTTTTCCTATATCCCGTGCACCCTCCTTTTTGCTATAAATTCTCTGATTCATGGGGAGTCTATTTCGGGGTTCTCACGAGCCGGGCCATTTGGAAAATTTTGGTCGGCCCGTTTACCTTGGACCACCCAGTCAGACTGCCACCCACACGACCAGGGTTCGATCCCGATCGGTGCAATTCTTTTTTCTAGAACGAATATGGGCTTACATGTTAGTAACAAAAATTATTGAGTAATTTACAGCAGTTGAAAAAATTATTGTATCGATTTATACAAAATTTAAAATATTATTGTTTATACCCGGGCCGTCCCAAAAATCACTCGGCCCGGTCTATTTTGTGCCAGCCGAATGTCAATAGGGCCCAAAATGACGTCATTATGACTATTAAAACACCCTCCCTTTGTAATATAACTTTAAAAAAACAAAATGGCAAGGTAAGCACCATTGCTAAGCACAGCGTGCTGAAATTAAGATGTTGTTTTTATTTTTTGTGCTATTTTGGAAATACTCAGCAAATAAACCCAGAAATAAAAATAGTTTGGAAGCAAGAGTAGTTTGTTTCTTCAACTTGTTTAAACCTTCAAAAAATCTGAAAAAAAAAAACACGCGCTTGACATCCCTTTCAGACAAACTCGCATTTTTTCCTTGAAAAAAATGCGTAAATCGACTTTTTACGGACTCCTGTCAGTAGGCAATATTCCGATCGTAATCCGTATGCATGCGCGGCCTAATTATTAAACATTGGGCGCCTTCCGCAACACCTCCGTCTGATTAATGCCGAGGATCAATCAATCCATGACGAGTGTTACGAAGCGTCGGCATCGATTATGCGAGGGAGTGTGTGTTTCTTGGAAAACGGCGTCATATGTTCACCGCAATGCGGCGCCGCCGAGAGAGAAAGACACAAACGAATGGTGTTCGACACGGGAAAACAAGATAAAAAGTGATGGAGAGAGGGAATAAAGAGAGAGAGAGAGAGAGAGAGAGAGAGAGAGAGAGAGAGAGAGAGAGAGAGAGAGAGACTCACTGCTTGCCGTGCACGTCCTTCTCCTTCAACTTGTTCAGAACTTTGATCTCCAGACGCGCCGCATCGCGGTACTTGCTCACGTTCTTTATAATCTTCAAAGCGAGGACCTTGTTCTTCGGCTGAAATGACTCAAAATATGAGAAAATGGAGAAAAACTCACATCTTGGATGTCCTTCACTTTGACGACTTTTCCGAAGGTACCCTCGCCCAACGTGTCCATTATCTCGACTGAAATAACAAAAATTAGTTTTTAAAAAATGGGAAAAGTTATTAACGGAAATGAACAGAAAATCAGCTGGTTTTCACAAAAAGAAGCTATAAAACAGAATCACACAGCGAATAATGAACTATAAAAAGTGGTGTTTTGTCGAGTGATTTGATCATTTCCGCATCAAAATAATCGGTTACGCCCGTGCTATGAAGAATCCTAATTGCCTCCATTGTTAAAACTACTTCTACAATTTGTTGTTTTGTATATTTTGATTTTTCACAGAAATGCGTCCATACAGCATGCCAATATTTCGATATACGTGCAATATAGGATACTCAGGCGGTGTAAGTATCGAAATTGATAGAAGTAGATTTGGCCAAAAGATACTCAAAATGCCCCTAACGGTACCTTTAGTGACACCCATACTGACAACCGGGTGGCAGAAATTTATTTATGAAATATGTAATTTAAGCGTATTTTTTCTAGTTTTCCCGAGAAAAAACAAAAACGACAAAATGCAAGCCCAGAATGTTTCTCTCTTAAATGCTAACCAAGTGCAATATTAAATCTATTTTTTTTATATATCAGCAGCAGAACTTAAAGAAAATATCAAAATTCCACCTGTCGACTACTCGAAAAATCTATAACATTATTTTCGACACGGGTGGAAAATTAAGGTTTAAAAGAGAGAGAAAAAACACCTGCATGTACAAACTACTTCGGTCGCAAAACTTAATCAATTACTTCAAAAATATGGGGGGGCTCGATTAAACAAGTAATGCTAATTTTTGTGGGACAAAAAGAAAAAATCCCTTTTGCCAAAAAAAAACAGCCAATAATGGGATGCAAAAACTTACATTTGCTAAGAACCACATCGCCGGCATGGTAGATGAGGTGGCCGTCCCTGTCGTCTTGTATCGGAGGCTTCGAAACACTGGCACGGGAAGGCTCTCGACGATTTGACTTATCGCGGTCGTTCTAAAAATGTATATATTGATCAATATTATATTTTTTAAACATTTTAAATATAAACTTTAATATGGTTTCTGGAGTTTATTTGCCTTTATAAACAAAAAATGGACTCTTGACGCCATTACTTGGCTGAATATCGTATCATTTAGAATGAAATGCTTACAAACAATTTTGGCTGTTCGCTTGGCTGAGTATCAATTGTTATATACTGCTCGTTAATGATACATTGTTGAAATTGGCTGCAGCGTTGCCTGAGTATCATATGCACAACGTTAACCCATACTAAAGTAGGTTCAACACAAAATTTTGGTGCGCGTGAAAAAGACGAATTTGATTTTGTAACTAGTATCCGTGCAAACATAGCCAATTAGAAAACATTTTTGCAAAGAATTTTTGAATAAAAACTCATTTTGTGTCGGTTTCTGAAGGAGAAAGGCAGCTTTTCAGTATTTTCTCGTTCGCACTCTCTCGCGGCAATTACAAAAGCACACCTGGTGAGCAGCGGCCTTCGATCTCCGCGACTTATCGCCGGAGGCAATAATCTTGTCCACCTTCGCCGAAACCGAAGCGGGTAGCTGAAGCTGTGCCAACAACGACGCAGCTGCCGGGTTCTTCGGCGGTTTCTCCGCTTTCTCCACCTTCTCTTTCGGCGCTTTTCCTTCCTTCTTCTCCACCACGGCTTCAGAAGAAAACGCGGCCGCCACCGCGTTGACGGTCTTTTTGGCGCGTTGGTCGGCAGCTTGATCGGAACGGTCGGACAGATCCACACCGGACTTCGACGTGGCCGGCAACGCCTCCTTCAACTCGTGTTTCTTCCGTCTTAACGACAACTTCTTCTCAATCACTCGCTTTTCTTCATCAGCTGTGCTGGTTGAAGGCAGTTGAGGGGCTCCAACAGCACAAATAGTGGTACCACTCTTAGATCCATAGGATTTGCGAATAGCCTTGGGCGCAGAAGGAATGGGGGCTGTGCTGGTAGTGGCAGCAGGGGAAGCGGCAGTGGTGGGGGTACTTTTAGGTACGAGTTCGATGCCTTCGATCTTCCTAACACTGTCGGGAGTCCGTGGGACCTGCTGGTCCTTCGCCACTGGGGAAGGAGCCGTTGATTTGATGCAAGGCCGAGCTTCCAGTGGGGGCTTGGTAAGAGAAGGCTGCTTCGTCACGGCGGAACGAGCACTGCCTGAAGACCTCTGTTCGGTTGAGGGAATCCTGGGCAGGGAGGGAGGCTTAACGGTGGCTCCAGAAGCAGCAGCTGCCATTGGCTTGTCAGAGGCACGGGGAGAGGGAGTAACGCTCTCCGAGGGAGTCGAGGTCTGAGACTTGTCGCTTTTCAGAGCGGGTACTTTTAGCGCCACCTTCTCGGCAGTTATTTCCGGGAGAACAGCTGGCAGACGGGGCTCGGGAACAACTTGTGGAGAAAGCTTGGGAGGAGCGGGTTCATCGACAAGCCGAGGCACATCGGGAGTCAAAGAGACGGAAACCGGAGTGGGAGGGGGAGTGAAAGGTCTCCAGAGGTCTCTCCAGTGGTTGTAGCTCCGGTAGACGTTCGGGTCCGAGTTACACCTTCGCAAACTGGCGAGAAGTTGGGTGTTTCGTCTCCGGGACACGTAATTCTTGTACTTCCTCTTGCGGGGAATCACCACTAGGGGCATTCGGCGCAGAGCCATCGGCTGCTGCTCGCTCTTCTTCGGCATGTCAACGGGTCCCACAACGAAAGCGGCGTTCTGTACCTGGGGCCTACTTTCGAGTACTGCTCGCTGGGGTAATCGATGAGAAATATAGTGGCGACGGCTCGCGAGCGGGGAGACCGCGGCCGAGAGGTTTCTCGACGAGGCTTCAGATGTGGAAAGGGGAGAAGTGGAAGAAAAGTGGGACTCCTCGGGGGGAGCTAGACGAGGTGGTGGGGCTGGAATAGCTGGACAAGGGGCCGGCGGCGAGGAGCAGCACGGGCGGCAGGGGGCGCTGTAGTCGCCCGGAGGGACAGGCGCGCGCCCATCCGCCCACCGCCGAAGCTGCGCCACACTTTACAACTCACACGCGAGTGACTCTCTCCTGGATGAACGAAGCGCTCCAGACTTCCGATTTACTGCCGAGCACCAGGGGTTCCAGCATGTGCCACCGGGGAAGCCCACATGGCGCTGGCACAGCTTCGGCGCTGGCACAGCTCGGGCAAAATTCGTGGACTATGGTATGTGAACCAAAGTTAAGGGATGGACAGCTGTTTATCTTTTACGGCAATGTTAAGCATACGAAATGACAGTGTCATCAGTCTGTATGCCAATTACCGTAACCGTGAACAATCTGTAACAAATAGGTGAACTCATGAAGAACCCACCAATGCTACTGTTGCCGTTTGGTTCACGACAAAAAAGACTTAAAAGGTAAGGTCCCGCACATACTTGGGCAACCTCCGCGAGCCGCGGCCGTGGGCGGTGCCGCATAAAAAGCACGACAGTTAAATCAGACCAAACCACTCATGGCTCTGAACAGCAAAATTCCTGTGTATTCAACCCGTGAGAAAGCACCGTTTCTGTGAATTAATTCTCATTACAAAGAGGGTTTTTAGGTGAACATGAAGCACTTCCGGTACCTTACCATTGGGGGGGGGGGGGGGGGTGGTACGCACCGAACCCCCCAAACGACCCCAGATGAGTATGTCCACCATTCTCACAAACTAGGTCCGCTAAGAAATTTAGTTAGGAAAGTGTCGTTCACGTTCACCATTGAGAAGCCAGTCGAGTGTCACCCACAAGACAATGGTTCGATCCTGGTCGACAAACTCTTTTGCGGACATTCCGGGGGGTTTTCCCTCCCAAAATTGCCATGTAATGCTTCAGGCATGTGTCTCGGTGCTGGAACGCAAATTTTCGCAATATTTTCATACCTAAATGTTGGGGCGTACTCTGTAGCGTATTTATAAGCCGATAATAGGCTGAATATCATACATGGGCACGCAACCGTCGCTTGGGTCGTGGCGAGACCCGCGCCCTTTAAAAATTGCCTATTGGGAAAGCCCGCGATACCCCAATCGCATATAAAATTCTTCTTGGCGAGACCCCCGAGCCGTCAAAGTCGGGCTGACGCCCATATATAATAGCTGAACATAGCTAAATATGCATTCGGTCCATCTGCAATGAGTTTTGGAACTGACTCTTATAAAATTAAATCTGTTTTAAATTGAGGTAACTGAACAAAATAACCAAAATAAACTCCAGAAACCATATTTTCTTTTAAATCTCTCTCACCTCACGATCCTTCTCCTCCCGCCTCCTTTTCTCATCCCTCCTCCTCTTCGACTCGTCTCTTTTCTCCTCCTCGCGTCGTCTCCTGCTCGACTTCGACTTCTCCCTCCCTCTGTAACTGGAAATATCGACTATGTGTTTGTAAAATCAATAAAATTCTACATTTCGAGGGTTTGGTGCTTATTCCAAGATAAATAAGTACTAATCCCTCCAAAACAGAAATAAAAAGTCCAAAAAAGAGTAATTTCTCACTTCTCTGCCTCCTCCCTGTAGCGCTCTCTCCGCTTGGCCCTTTCATCTCTCGACTCTGCATTCCTTTTCCTCGAAGACAGCACTTCCCTAGGGGAGTCGTACCTGAATTAAGCAATAAAATGAATAAATAAAGCTTACAAACCTGGGATTTTTGTACTTTGTGTAGTAATTATCCTCGGAGGAGGCTAATTTCCTTCTACGCTCGAACCCCATCCGATTCTTCTGCTGGGGTTTAAGTTAAACCTTACCCTGAAAATAGAGACATTAGTGACATAAAATTGAGAAAAACAACACAAATATAGAAAATATGTAATAAAAATACCAAGAATAGTTCAAACTGAAAGAAAAATTATACGGGCAACGGCCAAAAGTCGCAAAAAAAAGGATGTTCTTTAAATAAATTGGACAGCAGTTATTAAATAATACAAAACTATTAAAAAATACGTGTCGTTTCAATAAAAACACGGTTTCAACTTTCAAATGCCGACAATGACCCTCAGAAAGCCACATTTGGAAAAAGCAACAGGGCTGATAATGAACATCTGCCGGGTTAATCACGCTATATCAGACAAAATCGGCTAAATCTCGCATGGATTTGTTGAAATTTTACAAATTACATATTTAACAGGCATAAAATAGTTTACAATATAAGGCTAGAAACAGAGAAACACCCCAAACAACGTTTCGCATACTTTCGAAAGATCAGACATTCGTTTAACGAGCTTTTCGGCCATGCTGGCTGGATTATAGCAAATGGAATAGACTTATTTCAACTGATATATGTCTTTGTAGCTGAGGCGATTTAAAATATAGCGGAAACAACATAAAAACAATAAATTAACTATTTAAAATTGAAATTTTGGAATCGCGTGCAAGCAAAAATGAGACCCCACGCTAAGTTACGTACCCGAGCTGAAATTTAAAAAATACCGTTGCCACAATGTTTCGAATGTGGGAAATTTACGTTTTTTGAGTATTTTGAGCGTAAAGTTTAGTCGCTAATCATCAAAAACATTCATCTGAGGGAAATTCTATGCGTCTTTTATGTTTCTTCCTTACCCTCCTTATCCATTCATTCTCTATCCTAAATGCCTCAGTTCCACTCCTCACGCTCTCCAATCTCTCTCTTCCTCTCTCTCTCTCTCTCTCTCTCTCTCTCTCTCTCTCTCTCTCTCTTTCTCTCTCTCTGTCTCTCACACACATTACCGCTCTTATACTTTCTCTCTCTCACACTCACACAATCGTACACTCATCCACTCACAAACTCACACACTCATACACTCACACCCCCATAAATAATCCATCTTCTTCTTTTATCCTATTTGCACTGATGTGTCTCAACACCATATAAAACTAACAAATACAACGTTTATTCCTGCCTGTATTGAGATTCTTGATTATTCAATTCTGATATATGTTAACATATTTACATCTGTGAATATTATGCATGTCTGGGGGTTTTTTGAGGGTAAAAGAATTCTGGGATTAAAGCACTTGGTGGAGATCTTAAAATTACATGTGAGAACAAATGGAGGTAGTTGATTTGATCAATCTCTGAACAGAGCTTTGCCGCTCTTCTTGCGAGTGGGGGTGGTTGATGAGGAAGACGAACAAGGCGACTCCGGCGGGAGCTCTGAAAAAAGATGGTTTTATTTAAAGGCATATTTGTTTAGCATTATTATTTAAGCACTCATAGATACGCGAGCACACGCACACGCACACTCACACACTCACACACTCACACACTCACACTCACACACTCACACACTCACACACTCACACACTCACACACTCACACACTCACACACTCACACACTCACACACTCACACACTCACACACTCACACACTCACACACTCACACACTCACACACTCACACACTCACACACGCACACACTCACACACTCACACACTCACACACTCACACACTCACACACTCACACACTCATTCAGGCCTTCCTAAGAAACTCACGATCAGGGCTCTGGAGCCTCGGCTTCTTGGCACTCGGCTGTCCTTTTCCTTTTCCTCTTGGCCGAATGGGAATCCTCTCAACATGTGGCTGGCCATCTTCTTCTGTCTCCATTTCCTCGTCAGTCGGCAGCTAAATTATATCTATTTACCAGACAAGCTCCAGAATTCCTCACATTAAACACGATGCTCAGTTTTTTCTGGATCTTTATGAGATTTCTTTCACAAAGTTTTTCGTCGTTCTTTGTCATCAGACCCCCTTTTTGAAACATCTGAAAATAACGATTTTGTTAAAATTTTGCATTAGGGTTTAAAACAGCGTCTCTGGAGGTTCTCAGCCACTGTTTTACATTTTAAAAGTTACTCAGAAGGGGTAAGAAACCTTTTTGGGGCCCATTTTGCCCATTTTTAAGCAAAGTCGAATTTTAACCTGGATTAGGGCAATTAGGGCACGGTAATTTTCAAAGTAAAGCCATTAGTTAAAAACAAATTGGAATATCAGTTGCTCACTAAAGACAGGTCTAAAACTGTTTAATATGTTTTTAAAAAAGCTTATGTTGAAGCTTTTGGGTGAATGTGGTATTTTTGACTCGGCTTACGGTAGATGCCCAAAAGGTACGGTAAATTTTTAAAAGTCATCAAAATTTCAATTCAGTCGGCTGGAAAAATACGTTCCAGATTCAAAATTTAAGTTAAATTTTGCATAGGATAAGCATTAAACATCAACAATCGCAAGCGACTGTTAAAAATTCACTTGAAAGTGTACAAAAGCGCCGGAAACTGCCAAAAAATGCTTTTAAAAAGCTTTTGGTCATTTGGCAAAAAGCTATTTTTGGCGGAACGTTAAAAAAAAATTTGTACCCTCTATGTTAAACGTCGGAAAATGACAAAAAAACAGCGATATTAAACAAATAAATTCAGTTTTCGAGGTTTTTCGATTTCTGCGAAAGTTCACGAATGTTGTGGCTGCAACCGCAAACCTGAGCGGCCGAAGGTCGCATAAAGGTACGGCCGCAAGTAGCCTAATTGCCACAGCAGGCAGCCTAAGGCCGCTTTTCCTTGCGGCCGCAGGCAGCTTAACTGAGCGGCGTGTAGGTACGGCCGCAGGCCGCTTACGTGTACGTGTGCCGCGTGCCCTCCTTGTTGTGTGAAAATTCACAGAATCCTACAGTAACTTGGGTCAAAAAATCAATTTTGACAAGTTTCAAAAGTGAAAGGGATTATTTGTGTTCTACGAAAGTTTTTGGGAGCAATCAAAATTATATCAACATTTTTTTCGAATCTGCCAGAGACGCTATCTCAAATAGGATTTTAACCTACTTTGTAAGCATCGACCAACTTTTGTTGAACAAACGGGACCTGAAACAAAAAATATTACATAGTCGTTGATGAAATCTCACTTTTTCATCAGGAATATTGGGGATATCGAGGAAGTCGAGGTAAGCCGTGGTGTAGAGCACTGAATCCCGAGTGTACAAATCGGGGTTGTCCACGGCTTTCGGAAGGTCGTTCAGGTACTCCAACATTTTCACGAGAATCGTGTAGTGAACTCTGGTTTCCTGAAGGTTTTTATGAGCTTCTTCTTTCAATACAGCCTACCACGCTGATTTCCTTGGCTTCTGTGGTCAGGCAGTCCTCTTTGCACCAAAATATCATGCTCTTTATGCCTTCATGCATGTCCACCCTATCGTTGAATTCAAAGTCGGCGTTGGCCAATCCGCTTCCGGTGAGGAAATGGTTGATGACTTGGGCCAATATCATTTGATTTGACCTGAAAAAGGTCTCTGTATCTCTCTCTCTCTCTCTCTCTCTCTGCCTCTGATCTCTCTGTATCTCTGTCTCTCTGTCTGTCTATCGCTCTGTCTCTCTGTCTCTCTGTCTCTCTGTCTCTCTCTGTCTCTGTCTCTCTGTCTCTCTGTCACCCTCTGTCTCTGTCTCTCTGTCTCTCTATCTCTCTATTTCTCTGTCTCTCTGTCTCTCTGTCTCCCTCTGTCTCTGTCTCTCTGTCTCTCTATCTCTCTATCTCTCTGTCTCTCTGTCTGTCTATCGCTCTGTCTCTCTGTCTCTCTGTCTCTCTGTCTCTCTCTGTCTCTGTCTCTCTGTCTCTCTGTCACCCTCTGTCTCTGTCTCTCTGTCTCTCTATCTCTCTATCTCTCTGTCTCTCTGTCTCTCTGTCTCCCTCTGTCTCTGTCTCTCTGTCTCTCTATCTCTCTATCTCTCTGTCTCTCTATCTCTCTGTCTCTCTGTCTCTCTGTCTCCCTCTGTCTCTGTCTCTCTGTCTCTCTATCTCTCTATCTCTCTGTCTCTCTATCTCTCTATCTCTCTGTCTCTCTGTCTCTCTGTCTCCCTCTGTCTCTGTCTCTCTGTCTCTCTATCTCTCTATCTCTCTGTCTCTCTGTCTGTCTATCGCTCTGTCTCTCTGTCTCTCTGTCTCTCTGTCTCTCTCTGTGTCTGTCTCTCTGTCTCTCTGTCACCCTCTGTCTCTGTCTCTCTGTCTCTCTATCTCTCTATCTCTCTGTCTCTCTGTCTCTCTGTCTCCCTCTGTCTCTGTCTCTCTGTCTCTCTATCTCTCTATCTCTCTGTCTCTCTGTCTCTCTGTCTCTCTGTCTTTTCCCCTATACTTACCGTGATCCCAGACCAAAGAGGTACCCGAATTGAATAAGTAACGACTGAAGTTTCGGCTGCTGTGGTGTGGATTTATGAAACAGCCTGAAATAAACTATTATTTCCTACTAGCATGGGTCTTAAACCTTAGCATCATGGAGGTTGCCAACTCTACCCAATGGTCCTCGGCCGGATCCCTCTGTGCCATGAGAAAGAGTTTGGCAGCACATTCAGCCGCTTTAAAAGAAAGATCGAAGTTTGACCCCTAAGAAGTGTTTAACCAAAACTATGAGATAAAACTACCGTTTCTATCAGAGGATGCCTGAAAATTACGAGAAAATGAAAGTCGAATCCAGCCCATTCGTTGACTTTGTCATAGCCGTATGTAATAATGAGATCGCAGAAAATGTTAAGGCACATATACTGAAATCCCGGAGTTAATGACTTCTCAGTATGAAAAAGGTTACATGGTTCTCGGCGAAATCCGACTCGTAGGCAGTCAACATGAGGTGGAATAATCTAAACAGTTTTATGAGTGAGTGAGTGAGTGAGTGAGAGAGTGAGTGAGTGAGTGAGTGAGTGAGTGAGTGAGTGAGTGAGTGAGTGAGTGAGTGAGTGAGTGAGTGAGTGAGTGAGTGAGTGAGTGAGTGAGTGAGTGAGTGAGTGAGTGAGTGAGTGAGTGAGTGAGTGAGTGAGTGAGTGAGTGAGTGAGTGAGAGACTGAGGGAGAGAGTTTGAATGTGAAGCCTACTTTTTTGCGGTGCTTTCATCATTCATACACATGATAGCCGTAACTTCAACCGCATATCTCCTCGCTTGTGGCTTCTCAGAAGCAAGACAACTATGCACCTAAAAACTTCTTTTTCAATTGTAATCCCTTCGTTTACCAGTCCTTCCGAAACTTTCTTCAAGATCGGATTCATTTTCTTGAAGGTACCTGTCTTCATAAGTCCATTAACCACTTGAATACCGTAGAGAGTAACCTCGTCGCTCTGAATAAAAAACACATAGAAATAAAAAAGGACAGATAAGGATAGAAGCAATCGACCACACGACAAGGCTCACTTCTACTAAATCATTATGCCTTAAGCGGTAGATCAACTCGTTGATTCTCCGCTCTTCTTCGCGGAATTTCGACTGAGCGCTTGGCTTCTCGATCTCAAAGGTCACAATTAAGGCTGGAGGTTTACAATGCATAACATTTTACTTTTTTACGTAATCTCGCAATTATATCTCCCTTCAGTGTGTGTGTGTGTGTGTGTGTGTGTGTGTGTGTGTGTGTGTGTGTGTGTAGTGTAGTGTAGTGTAGTGTGTGTGTGTCGTTGATTGTAAGTATTCAAAACTAAATTTTGCTGGGTGGGTTAAAAACCGGATTACTCCATTATTGAGGAAAAACGCTTCCATTCGACTACTCGTGTCGCGCTTTGTCACAAATTTCCGTGAAATTCAACCTCATAGCAAACTGGCAACGTTCTCGCTTACAAATTTAACGAGCCGGGTTCGAATCCATTCCGTTTCGAATAAAAAAGCTACCCTAGCAAAAATGGTCCCGGCACGGAAGGATTCCGCGGAAATTAAGGTGGAATTGGCGATGCGCAGGTTTGGCGAGGTACGGTATCCAGGACGCCGCTGCAGTATGGAGCGCACTTAGTTAAGAGTACGCCAGAGATGCAGAGGAAGCGCCCAATAGCTCAGCCGTGAGTGCGGCGGGCTGCAGTTGTGAAGGTCGCAGGTTCCAATCCCGTTTGGTGTTTTTGAGAGTATTTTGCAACTAATTTGATAATTTGAACTGCCGCCAGTTCTTATGCGTAGTTAATTCAAAATTTGGCATCTGGCCAAGCCGATGAAAATTTCCGCCGAAACCTAGGCAAATCCTACTTGCCGGCCAAAAACCTTATTTGTGACCAATAAAGGCTACCCCCCCCCCCCCGTTTCCGTTCCGTAAACCCCATTTTTTTTATTCAACAAGACATCTTAACGACAAACCTTTGGAGACAAACTGCAAAAACAAATCAACTCACCGCAATAAGATCAACCTCCATCGCATTAGGATCGGCCTTAGAAGTCGAAGGCACTGGTTCCATCTCATCGTGAACCAAGTCCACCATTGTCTCCATAACGGCTTTCAATGCATCCTGAACTCTTTTTAAGATTAGAACTAAGGTTAAGGCCTTACCACAGGATCAGAGTAATGAATAGTGGCCAGACTGAAAGTGATGTGGTCCGTTACGTTCTTGTCCAAAGTTTTGTCCTTGAGCATGTACTCCAGAAGAGATTTCCAAGCGGCCCTGAAAAATCGTGAGTTGGTGAGAAAGTGGATTCGCTTACATTCCAGCGGTGTCCCTTTCCAGGAAAAGGCAGACCTTCATAGCTTCGACGAGAGAAATCTAGGTTAGGGATTAAGTTATTTAAGGTCATAAAGACTTACGTTATGGTTCTCCTCGTCCACCGGCTTCAGGTGGTCTCCATTGTCACGCAGATCCTTGGCGATGTTGCCTTTCCACTGCCAAATGCTAAAATGAGAAAGATTTAGAGAGAGAGAGAGAGAGAGAGAGAGAGAGAGAGAGAGAGAGTGTGGGTGAGTGTGACTGTCAGTGTGAGTGTGAATGTGAGTGTGAGTGTTAATGAGTGTGTGAGTGTGAGTGTTAATGAGTGTGTGAGTGTGAGTGTTAATGAGTGTGTGAGTGGGAATGTGTGTGAGAGTGTGAGTGTGAAGTGTGCGTGTGCGTGTGCGTGTGCGTGTGCGTGTGCGTGTGCGTGTGCGTGTGCGTGTGCGTGTGCGTGTGCGTGTGCGTGTGCGTGTGCGTGTGCGTGTGCGTGTGCGTGTGCGTGTGCGTGTGCGTGTGCGTGTGCGTGTGCGTGTGTGTGTGCGTGTGCGTGTGCGTGTGCGTGTGCGTGTGCGTGTGCGTGTGCGTGTGCGTGTGCGTGTGCGTGTGCGTGTGCGTGTGCGTGTGCGTGTGAGAGAAGATATGATAAAACCCCAAAAACCTACTCTTTGATAGTCTCGCACGTATCCTTCAACGGCAGAACAATTCGCTTGAAACACTCGAATCGAATAGCCTAAAAGCAAAATCCCTCAGTTTTATGGGGTAGCAAACCTCTACATCTCTGTTATTCGAATCCACTCTCTTCCTTGTATGCTCAAAGCAGTACTGCACCATACACCTCCAAACGAAAATTTCCGTAGCTAAGGAACCAGACTTGCGACTGAAATTTCTTTGACTTCAGTTTTCCAGGCAACTAACTGATCTATAAGCCTCCTCTGTCTCTGCCAAGTGATCAAAGTAGGTTTGATAGGATCACTGGTCATAACTTTTATCGCATCAGCCAGATTCATCTTCTCATCTTTGGAAATCAAACGACGGATAACATCGATACAGGCGAAGGCTATCTTGGTCACATCGTCCTGAAGTTGGTGTGTTTGGATCAGACATTTTTCACCTACGTTATGCTTTTCCCAATTCAAATTGGTAAGAAGGACGATCATTGCTGATGGAAGACCGTTCTTTCCGTCGGCTTTAGCTTCTGCCACCTCGCGTGACAGCTGATTTTTGGTCTTGATGATGCTTTGGGATAGAAGAACCAACCAGACGGACAAGAGGGCGTCTTTTGTAAAATCAACTATTGACTCTGGAATTGAAAAATGAGGAAGTGAGAGAGGCAGAAACAGAAACAGAGGCAGAGACAGAGACAGAAACAGAGCCAGAGACAGAGACAGAGACAGAGACAGAGACAGAGACAGAGACAGAGACAGAGACAGAGACAGAGACAGAGACAGAGACAGAGACAGAGACAGAGACAGAGACAGAGACAGAGACAGAGACAGAGACAGAGACAGAGACAGAGACAGAGACAGAGACAGAGACAGAGACAGAGACAGAGACAGAGACAGAGACAGAGACAGAGACAGAGACAGAGACAGAGACAGAGACAGAGACAGAGACAGAGACAGAGACAGAGACAGAGACAGAGACAGAGACAGAGACTTACTGTCCATATCCGTCAGGCAACCAACAAGGATATCCTGAAGCACAGAAGGTTGAATTTTCTTAGGGGGCACAATGGCAAGTTTTTTGATAGCTTCTCTTCGAACCTAAATCAAAAAATAGCAGGATTGACCTACTAAAACTCACAGTTTTTGCCCTATCCCCAACCGCCATTGCGGCCAGTAGCTCAAGGGTAAGTTCGTCATTTGGGTGAATGTCAATGCCCTGAACGGCAGCAAGGCGACAGGAGTTGTCTTTATCATTAAGACCCATTTGTAACACTAAAAATTAAACATTACGAACTACAAACTACGAAACTCACTTTCTTTGGGAGTTTTAAGCAAGCTTCTGAGCTGAGCGTTTTCCGTAGTGCAAAGTGTCGTGACTTCTTGGAACAAGGCCACTGCTCTGTAGACTGCTGTTCGGACCTCGGGAACCTGAAAAGTTGAATTTTGGGAAGCTTTGTAGTTTGATCTACCTTGTCCGTGATCCTTGCAATCAACAAGTGGTAGATAACATCTCTCGAACTTTCATTAGCAACTTCTGTGTTGAAGTGACCATTTGTGTCCCTCTCACTGGCTTTGATGTAGTACTTTAGGAACTGTCCACAAATATGGCAGACGTTGGCACGGACAGAAGCATCTTCGGCTTCGTACAGCTGAAGATTGAGTTGAAACGTGCACACTCACTCACTCACTCACTCACTCACTCACTCACTCACTCACCTTGATCAAATAATCAATTAGGAATTTGAGCAAATTACTCCTTCCAGTCATGTGAAAACGGATGGCTGATGCAGTCAGAAACGAAAAAACAGCCATCCTCTGGTCCATCAAATCCGTGGCTTCGATCTGAAAATTCGAAGTTATTGTAAAAATGAAGTCCAACCATAAAATTGAGTCTTAGCCGAATTTCATCAATGAATATTTCATGTTCGTCTCCTGGAAATTGCATCAACATCTGAAATGGGAGTTGAATTTTGAAATCTGGGCAATTTTTAACCTTCTTGTGGAGTTGAGTGAACTGTTTGTAAAAGGCTGAGTTGTAGTTTTCCGCCTTGTCGCCGCATACTTCGCTTTCGAACACTCCGCGAATTATGATGGTGAATCCACTCCTAAAATAACAATTGTTTCTTTGCTTAGAGATTTCTTCTGGGTTTTTTTTGGAAATTAAATTTTGGGCTATAAACGATGATTTCAAGATTTCAAAAAAAAACGATGGATAAGGTAAACGAAGGCGTTGAAATACGAAAATTTTGTATTTTTAAAGTGTGGTCTGCGGCCCCTAGAGCTATATTTGTAATTTAGATTACCTAAAGTTTGTGAACATTTCCTCGCGTTGGCTGTCATCGTCTGAATCCATGGACCTGAAATTATGCTTGCTTTGATTCATATGAGAGAGAGAGAGAGAGAGAGAGAGAGAGAGAGAGAGAGAGAGAGAGAAATAGAAAATAACGACGTGAAGAGACAAGATAGGAAGAGGCAGGCAGACAAAGAACAGGAAAAGAGGATATGAGAGGAAAAACAGTGGCGAGTCTGAGAGAGGAAAAATAGAAAGAAATGGAAATATATGGAGAGAGCGAAGCAGAAGGGGAGACAAGGGAACGATGGTGAGACGAGAGAAGATTGGAAGAGAGGTGAAAGAGTGAGAGAAATACAAGGTAGGTCAAGGAGAGGAGAGGGAGAGAGATAAAAAAAATAGAAAGAAGGAAAAAGGGGGGAAAAGATACAGGAGGAGGGGCAAAAAAAGTGAGAGGAAGTGAGGAGGCAAAGAGAATTAGAGTGCGAAGTGTGGGCGACTCGGGTGCCCAAGTGTCAAATACCCAAGTACCGGATTATCGCGCAACTGTCACACCGGAGTTGGGTTTCAGTTACAACGCGGGGTACTGTATCCTCGCCGCGCGTGTGAGTGTGAGTGTGTGTGTGTGTGTGTGCGTGTGTGTGCGTGTGTGTGTGACAGAGAAAAAAATATATAGATGGCGAGGGAGTGTGGAACATACGGAGAGACATAAAGTGAGACAGGTAGAGCATAAGAAACGAGAGGGGAGAGAGAGAAATGAGAGTGAGAGAGATAGAGAGGGAGAGAAGAAGAGAGAGAGAGAGAGGAAATGACGAGAAGAGGTAGAGATATTGAGAAAGCGGAATTAGGGAGAAAAGGAAATATGGCTTAAAGATGGAGAGATGAGGAGATACGAGAGGGAAAAGAGGAGAAAAGAGTATAATAGAAAAAGGTGAGAGGCAGAGAAACACAAAAAAAGTGTAAGAAAGATATAATTAAAACCAAAATCCAGTTTTTTGGCAAAATGGATGTGAAAAAATTTAGAGGATGTTTATTAGAGCAAAGAGGAAGAAAAATATTGCAATTTATTTTTTTACACTTATTTGAACTATTATCCAATAAAGTTGTGAAAAAACGGGGATCAGCTATAAATAACGAAAAAATAATAATAACAGTGCATGGTGTGAGGGGACGGAGATTTAAAATTGGGCGTTGTTATTTTTCATGTGTAAATGTAATTAAAAATCGATATAGTATTTAAATTAATAATTGCTTTGTTTTATTTTTTGAGATAACATCAGCTGATAAATGCAGCGAGCTCCGACCAATAAATCCAATTATCAGCAAGCGATTGTTATTGTAGGGTCTCGCAGCGATTTGCCACAAGTGTGTTGACAAAGCGTGCGGCAAATGGCAGAAGATTGACACATTTTTTTGAATTTCACATTTATCCCGTGTAAAGTGCTCAATATCTTGTGTAATTACTTTTGTTTTCAGTTTTACAATGTTACAACAGTTGGAGGACCGTTTGCAGCAGTTGGAAGACACCCTCGGCACGGGAGATGTAAGTTTTTCCAGCTATAAATTGAATTTTTGAATTATTTTACAGACACAGTCGTCTGATGTGAACGTTCCCGCATTGCGGAAGATCTTCATCAAGAAGGGGTTCAACCACGTGTTCAAGGTCGACGCGTCGCGGTTGAAGACGTTGAAGGAGTTCGCGAACGAGGTTTGTGGGGTCTCGCCACGATTTGTGGCGGTTACGGTAGTTACAGTATTCTTAAATTCAGCCAGACGGGCGGCCCCTGTCCGAGAAGATTTCTGTTGTCCAAGCCTGTGAGGAGTTGATGCGCCGTCGAGCGGAGCTTCTGGAGGAGTTCGAAGGCAGGCTCAAAGTGGGTTCATTTTAATGGTCTAATTTTTTCACTCATTTCATTGACAGAGCAACAATGGAACGTTTAGGTTGTGCTGAACACAGATGACTTGTCGGGAATCTCGACCAACGAGGACAAACTGACCGCCGTTGAAAAGGACATCGAGACGGCGTTGGCCGAGTGGAAACAGTGAGCAGTCCTTTAAACGGTATTTTAATTTTTAATTAGGAATACGGTGGAAATTGAAGAATTCCGCAATGAGTACGCCATGCTGGTGTCCGGTCTGCAGGCGTATATTGACGCCCTTTCTGAGAAGGTAAGGAGTGTTTTTTTTAAAAGGGTAGTGTCACAATGCCTTGTTTTATTCGCCAAAATTGGCGAAACAGTCCTTTAAATTGCATTTTTATTTGACATTGTGAGCAGTGCGTCAGAAAATCATGAGCTGAAATTTAAGCCTTACAAGGCTCGCCGTTTAACGGAAAGCGCATACATTGTCAAGCTCCGTCAAAAAGGGGCGGTTGGGCCTCCAAATTTTAAGTTTTCGGCAAATTTTGTTAAAGAAGCTGGCCCGTCGCAAAATTTCGGCACTTTCTGTAATAGAAAGGGGCTGTCGCGAAGTTGACCGCCGCTGTGGGTTGCCCTGGTATGGGAAAGCAAGAGAATTTCGACCATACGTGGGCGTTGCTCCGTCTCTTGTGTCGCGGCGACACCACCGCCCTTTAAAAATTGGCTTTTGGGGAACCTAGCGACACCCCCGTCGAATATAAAATCTTCTGGCGAGACCTCCCACGCCGTCATTGTCAGGCTGACGCCCTTGTATGATTTCGACAAGTTTTCTCATAAGTTCAAGCGGCCGGCCGAAACGCCGGTCAGAATGAAAATTTTGTTTTATGTCCGATTGGGCTGAAACGTTAAATAGACCCACCTAGGATCCATTTAGTCTAAAAATTACTTTGGTTTTGGTCGTTCTAATTCCACAGCGAAATAGTGGAACGATGACATGACATGTCATAACTTCCTTCAACGTTGTCCAATCTAGTTACGGATTGGCTCATTTTGTTGTCAAAGTTGTACTAAAAAAACATTTTCAGATGTTAGAGCTATATTTTCGATTTAAACGTGTTGAATCGCCCTAAAACTGTTTCAAAGAAACGTTTTTGGATCACCATGGTTTCGCTCACGAGGTGAGAATGGGGACCTAGATCGATTTGCCGTTAGTTTTTGGTCTAGAACAAATGTTGGGAGTAAAAAACTTTGGGTGTTATCAATAATTAAAATTTTCCAACAAAAAACCTACCCTATTTTTGGGTTTTCGAGCAAAAACCGAAAAGTAGGCTTGACTTGTAACGTTCAAATCATTTTCTTGATATCATATGATAACACCCGTGATTTTCGACTTTCACAATTTAGACCGTTGTGAGGCAAAATATTTTTTTGAAACATATCTTTTTTTTTAGACGATTCACAGATTTGAAATAGAAAATCAGCCATTAAATTAAAAAGGAAGTTAGGACATGTCAGGCCATCGTTCCACTATTTCGCTGTGGAATTAAAACGGCCGAAACCAAAGTGATTTTTCGACTAAATGGGTCCAACGTAGTCCATAATTAAACGTTTCAGCCCAATCGGAGACAAAAAATTTCATGCTGATTGAGGGTCGCTCAATGGTCGTTTTCATCAAAACGCCCTTTTTTTCTTGGGGATTTCGTCGCAGGACCCGCCAAATGCGTGTGACCACAACCTTCTTCGTTTCTTCCACAATTCATTCATTTTCAGATCTCGAAGGCGGAAGCGTCCTCCGCTGCGTCGTCTGAAGCATAATCGTGTAAATCCATGTAATAAACCCGTTCCTGTGATCTTTTTCTGTAATTTTTAACAAAAATTTATAGCTGTGAGAGCGCCTCGGCAAGGTTTTAACAATAATATACACTAATCTGGTTGACTCTGGGTTCGAAACAAACACGTAACAATCAAAGTGAAAATACAGAGCAATGTAGCTACGGGGAGACTTGTTTATTTCTTGTAGAGGGCCTTCTCAACGGTTTTCTTCAGCTCCTCCATGGCCTTCTCCTGGGAAGGCGCCTTTACCACTCCGGTTCCCGAGACGATCGCATTGGCTCCGGCGTCGGCGGGGATCTAGAAAAGGGTACGGTAGTTCAATCACAATGAGATAATCAAAGTTCTTCCCTACAAAACGTTTGAACTTCAGGGACTGAAAAAGGAGTGGGCACTTTTCCAATTGCCCAGAACGCGGTGACCAAACCTAGATACGGGGTGTCAAAAAAAATGTACCCCAAAGAAAGGGGTCCCCTAGCAGTTGGTACCAAAATTTTTCGATATCCCCCTTCGGGGTTCTCAAATGACGGGCCGGGCCGATGGATTTTTTTGAGACGGCCCGGTCCGCCCGGGTTTGAAATTTTAAATTTTGTATAAATCGCTACAATAATTAAAAAAAATTGTTTTAAATTACTCAATAATGTTTGTTACTAACATATAAGTCAAAATTAGTCGTACAAAAAAGAATGTCACCGACCGGGATCGAACCCTGGTCGTGTGGGCGGCAATCTGACTCGGTGGGGGAAAAGAAAACGGGCAGACCAAAATTTTCCAACTGGCCCGGCCCGTGAGAACCCCGACTTACGCATGCAAAGCTACAGAATTATATTTCACAGCTTTTTAAGCACTTTCTAGTCTTTGAGATTTGGATGCATGTATTTTGATGCTACATTTCAATTGAACAACCACGTACAGTTCTTAAAACTGCCCGGTCAGATCGATAAGCGGCGGCTTGGGCGGGGTTTGTCAAAACTTTTGTTTTTGAAGTGACTTGGGTTCACGGCTGGCAAAGGGCCGGGCCGGCCCGCTCGGTGAAAAGTTGGGCCCGGCCCTTTGTTAAACGATAGGGCCGGCCCCTTAAAAAACGGGCCCGGGCCGGCCCTCAAATTTACCAGCCCTGCCTGGGTTTCGTGGAGAAGGCAATCGGTCCCATGCGGTCCCTCTGATTACAAATTACTGTGTGTACACTTTCTTTGATTGCAATGGAGACGCGGACTTTTCAGATAGGCAAATGGGCGTGGCTTAATTTGGTCATAAACCACTGGACACTTGTGGATAATTTCTCAGTGCCTAGTTTATGCGGTTTTAAGGGCACGTGAATAACTGTGAACTACACGACAAAATCGGAAAATTTCATTGGCTTTTAGACGTTTAGCTGTCGCCTCTTTAAAAAGGCGCCCATGGGTTTCTTTTAACGGTGAGGAAAGATAGGCGTGGCTTAATTTGAACCACAAGCCATGAAGTGGGCGTGGCTTAATTCGGCTCTTACCTGTACATTGGCCGGGGTTATTCCTCCGTCGACCTGGATGTTGAGGGTGGGATGGGCGGCTCTGATGGCACGGACCTTTAAAACAGTCCTTTAATCCCTATTTTCCCTGTTGTTTACCTTATCCATCTGATCCTCCATGAACTTCTGTCCTCCGAATCCCGGCTCCACCGTCATGATCAACGCGTTATCGATCTGAGACGCGAACCTAGGGGGGACGGTAGGTTTAGAGCACAAAAATTGACCTACTGCAACAGTTTGTCGACGCTGGTTTTGGGCTTGATCGACAGGCCCACCTTCATCTTGTGCTCGCGGATCTGAGAAACGTGAAATAAATAGTGAAAAAATGGCGAAAATCACCTTTTTGATGACTTCCAGCACGGCTTCGTCGCCTCCGAGTGCGTGCGCTGCCTCCCAGTGGAAGGTGAATTGACTGGCTCCGGCGGAAGCCATCGGCTCCACCCAGAATCCAGGGTCCGCTACCTGGAAAAAGAGCAATTTATGGGGACAATTCCAAGCCCCCCCGCAAAAAAATGCCAGCCCTGTAAACCCCATAACTCGGGAGAACCTGTCAGTTGATGGATCCATCCTTAACTTTTGGGGCCACAAATGATGCAGTCCCCTACCTATTGGCCTTCCGAGCTGAATTCTACAACGACAAAAAACAGTGCCTAAGCCCCTTATCTTCTGTGTTTTAGGGCCTCTACCCCCTTAACCTGAGGTAAGCTAACTATACCCCCCCACAAACAAATGAGTAATGGAGGACATAGTCAGCTTACTCCTGGGTAATGGGGGGGGGGTATTTCCCCCAAAAATGCCGACGTTAAGGGATGTACCATTTTCGTAAAAATTTAGCTCGGAAGGCAAGAGTTAGGGGGGCTGGCCCATTTACGGCCCCAAAAAAATAAGGGTGGCTCCGTCACCTGGCAGGCTCTCCAGGTATGAAATGAGTTGAGCCCCTCATTTTAGGCGTAGAATAGATAATTCAGAATACCACCCCTATTTAATCCAGTTAAGCCCCACCCATTGATGAGTATCCAATCTTAAACATTTTACTGTCAGAAGCTAAATTCGCATTTCGGGTGTGTAATTTTGGTTTAAATTATCTTTTTCTTACTTCAAAAGTACCCATATGCTAACTTGAATTATTATTATTATCAATAATTAAATTTTAGTTATTTACATTACACTTTATTGCCTTCTTATGGCATCCTCAATTTTTTTTTATTAGAAATATTTCAGGACAAATGACTAGAATGACTGACATCAATTGCCCGAAAACAATTTTGTTTAAGAATGTAAAGGTTTCCGTGGTTCTCACTGCCGGGCCGGGCCAGTTGGGAAATTTTGGTCGGCCCGGCCCTTACGGCCCGTTTTCCTTGGAAAACCCAGTCAGATTGCCACCCACACGACCAGGGTTCGATCCCGGTCGAGGACATTCTTTTTTGTACGACTAATATTGACGTATATGTTATAGTTAGATATTAACTCTGCCCAAAAACTTCACTCACCATAAGATGCACGTCGAAGAAGGGAATGGGGCCGAGGTTCTTGCGCAGGGACTCGACAACAGGGTGTCCGAAAGAGATGTTCGGCACGAAGTTCCCGTCCATAACCTGAACATCCAAGTTATATTCTCGAAAACAATTAAAACTTACATCCAAGTGGAGCCAATCCGCTCCGTTCTCCAGCAGTTTCTTGCTCTCCTCGGCCAGATTCGCCAGATCGGCGTTGAGCACGGAGGGGCAGATGATCGGACGGAGAGGGGCCATCAGGCTGGAAAATGACATAAAACAAACAAATTTAACGGCACAGAAACATGATCATACTTGAAAAGGGCGAAGGTAAATCGAGGCATCGCCGACGGGAAACCTCAAAACAACACTTAATTCACAAAAGTGGTTCTCCTAACACGACGAGTTTTTAATTCAACGCGCAAGAAAAGTCACGCCGTGTCTATAGAATCAATAAATTTGGCAGTTTCAACGAAAACGGGGAAAACCGCTGGCTGTACTTGTTATCAAAAACACATAAACTACGCATGTTAAAGTAGGCGGAGCTTTGATTTCTTTGCAAAACCTGACGCAAAGATAAATAGGCGGGGTTTGAATTCTGTTCAGGATATTTATAACTTGCAAGTGTTTAGTCCTTTAAATTCAGATTCTTGAAAATTGAATCACAACTTTTTTAACTCATTTTCGCTTGTTTTTCGCAATTTATTAATTTTAAAATTTCACTTTTTATCGATTTATTGTAATTATAAAGTAATTTCGTAATTTTCTTGGGTTTAAATGGTGTTTAGGCCGCTTTACTAGTGTAAATGGTTACGCCTTCTCTAGAAGAAAAACTAGCCCATCAGCCTTATGTGAACGGGTGAGACATGCATGTACACGGTGTGATGTGGCTATTCACTTCGTGTGGTATTGATCTCGAATAGTGCTGTTTTTTTTTTTAAAGTTTTGGATTAACCCGCTTTTTACAAAGCTGTTTTTCTCAACTACCTTAAGGCCTTAACATTTTAAGAGTTTAGGTTCCTGCTGTCCGCAGAAGATTTCAAGCTTTGGGACCAGATCGACTCAGGTGCGAAATTAGGCGTCCATAGCAAGCGCTGGTTCAATCACATATCCTCCTTCTCGCCCGACGAAAGGAAAAGGTATTTTTAAACTAAATTTTGTTTTTATTCACCTTTTTAAAACATTTTCTTACAAAAATCGTTCAGTTTCACTTCCGCAACCGAAATGTCCCCGGAAATCGCCGCTCTCTCCGCGGAGCAGTTGGAAAACCTCCCACAGTACCTCCTAGAGCACCTGAACTCTAATGACAAGGTTGGTATTTGTTTTTACCCGTATTTTCGCAAATCTTTGCATATTTTTGACCGTTTTTCCACGTTTCAGGGCTTCAACAGTATCGATCTGGCCGCCGCGCTGGGCCTGGATCACCAGAAAATCATCGGAGCTGTGAAATCGCTCCTCACTCAGGATGGGGTGCTTTATCTCATAATTAACGCCTAATTACCCTTTAATTAAGGTTATTTCTACCAGTGACGTCACTTTGAAACAGCTCGGCCTCAGCGGCGAGGGAAAGGACATGGCCGACAACGGTTCGTGGTTATTCTAAAGGTTTTTTATGGCTTGGATTTGCAGGTTCTCACGAATTCCGCGTGTTCGAGGCTGTAGGAGCTGATGGAGCCCTCCAAGCCGACATTATGGTGATTATTGTGTTTAAATCTTGAATTAACGATGTTTTAGAAGCAAGCTTTCGGCAAAGTCGGAGTCAGCAAAGCCCTCGCCGCTGGATGGATCTCTGTTGACAAGTCTGGTGGAGCTGTCCGAGTGGTTAGTGCTATTTTCACTTAAATCTGCTAGCGTGATGCTAAAAACTGGTCGTGTGGGCCTCAGGCTAGTTTGCGGAATTAACCGTGCAGCTGAGCCTGACCTATTCATTTTTTTTTCGAAACAAATGTTGAAACTTAGTCCGCGCCTCACATCATATCAGTTTTATGGGGTAAACTGTTTGATTTGGGTGCCTACTTTGCCTGAGTATCTTACATGCCGCGTGAAACCAAAACATGAAAACATTTGCAAGATCCGAAAAAACAATGACGATAGCAACAACTAACGCAGTCATTGAATCTGCTGTTTTCAGGTCCGCAAGGTCCAGGACGGCGTGGTCGACGTTGTGGCCGCCCAGCTGAAGGACCTTTCCGTAGGCAAGCCCATCGACGACAAGACTAAGAACGAGCTCAAGAAGCGTAAGCTCATCACCGAAGTGTAAATTCTCCATTTTATCGTGTTACTGTATCCTCTTTTAGCACTGTTAAAGGTCTCGAAGTCACAAAGGGCCCGCAGTTCACCACGGAGCTCAGCAAGCCCGAAGTCGACCTCACCCCTGAAATGATCGCGAGGTTTCAATTTTCTCGCTTTTTATAACTAAATTGTCATTTAGTGGTGCTTGGAAGTCGAAAACCTTCAAAAAGTACAACTTCGAGGCCTTGGGAGTGCCTCCCTCGTGTGGCCATCTCCACCCTCTTCTGAAGGTCCGATCGGAGTTCCGCCAGATCTTCTTCTCCATGGGATTCACTGAAATGCCCACCAATCGATATGTGGAGAGCTCCTTCTGGAACTTCGATGCCCTGTTCCAGCCCCAGCAGCACCCGGCTAGGGACTCCCACGACACTTTCTTCATTTCTGGTACGTTGGAGTAGGTTTCGATACTTTAAAGGCAAGTCTGGTCAACGTACCGCAGGAGTAAATTTTGCGACAACATCATGTATTTGAAAAACGATTCAAAATTTGCCGCCGTTCCCCTCCATTTACAAAAATTGTGTGAAAGTCAAATCACAGCTGGACGAGCAGCGTTTGGGGGCTAGGTGCGTAAGCCCCCCAAATGGTGTCTCCAGGGAAACGTAAACCCCCTTTAAGGGTTTGCATTAGGTGTTACCGTAGTTCATGTTTCTGTCGTTCACATAATATTTTGAGGGATACGTTAGTTTGAACTACGGTAGTTCACTGGAAACGCTGTTGTGTGAGGTTACCGTAGTCTAAAGGTACTCTCAAGCACCGTTTTCTGAGTTTTATATTAACGACCGTTTTTGCGAACTGTACAGCTGACGGCAAACTTATTACCGATGTCACATTTACTTCATTTTTTGGTTGTGAAATTTAAATGATGTTTTCGGAAAATCGGAAAAAGTTGAATATTTAAAATCTAAAAACTAAATTTGTTAATATACGGCCCTAATTTCTCTCGTTTCAGATCCCGCTGTGAGCACGCAGTTCCCCGAGGAGTACCTGGAGAAGGTCAAGATGGTCCATTCCAAGGGAGGATTTGGCTCCATTGGGTGAGTCTCTCTCTCTTTCTCTCTCTCTATCTCTCTATCTCTCTCTCTCCCTCTCTCTCTAATCCCCTCTCTTTAGCTACAACTACGACTGGAAGATCGAAGAGGCCCAGAAGAACGTCCTCCGCACCCACACCACCGCCGTCTCCGCCCGCGTTCTCTACGAATTGGCCCAGCAGAAAGTGAGTTTTCCGTTTCTACTCACCCTTTTTACCGTTTTTTCAGGACTTCAAACCGGCCAAGATGTTCTCGATCGACCGGGTGTTCAGGAACGAAACACTCGACGCCACCCATCTGGCTGAATTCCACCAGGTCGAGGGAGTCATCGCCGAGAGGAACCTCAGTTTGGCTCATCTTATCGGCATTTTCACGGAATTCTTCAAGAAATTAGGTAGTTGTTTCCCGGTTCCGGGTTCTCAACTGACTTGCCGGGCCGAGGGATTTTTTGGGACGGCCCGGGTATGAAAAATTAATTTTTGTATAAATCGGTACGATAATTTTTTAAACTGTTTTAAATTACTTAATAATGTTTGTTACTAACATTTAAGTTGCCAAGGCTGCGCCATTACGGCGTGAGAGTTTTTTTTCATATCGTCATTGAAGTTTCGCCTGATTATTTGGATACTCATAATCAGGCCTTTGCGAAGAGTGTACTTTTATTACTGTAATTTATGCAATTTTTTTATTGAATGAATCCAGATTTTGCGCTTTTCTGGAACTCGCTAGTTTCACAAAAGCGCACAGATTTTAGCTTGGGTTGAGAAATATGTACATATATTGTCAAGCTCCGCCATAAACGATGATAGGGCGGTCGCAATTTTAAGTGACAGGCAAATTTTTTTTAAAGAAGGGGTCCGCCGCAAATTTCCGAAACTTTTTATAATAGAAGGGGTTGTCGCAAATTTTACACCCGCGGCGGGTTGCCCAAGTATAAATATGTAAGCTCTTAAATATTATTTGTTTTAAAGGACTTGCGTTTTCGTTGTAGGATCCTTTTAAAATAGTCCTTCAATCCGTCAATTTATTTAATTTTTTCTTTCAGGAATCGAGAACCTTCGCTTCAAGCCGACCTACAACCCCTACACGGAGCCTTCGATGGAGATCTTTGCCTACCACGAGGGGCTGAAGAAGTGGGTCGAGGTGGGTAGATTACGGTATTAAGTTTACGGTTACGGTATAATTGCAGATCGGAAACTCTGGAATGTTCCGACCTGAGATGCTTTTGCCCATGGGACTGCCGCCAGATGTCAACGTGGCCGGATACGGACTGTCGCTCGAGAGGTTGGTTTGTTCTCTCTCTCTCTCTCTCTCTCTCTCTCTCTCATACCTGTGGAAGGAAATATCCGCGGTTTCCACATGTTAACGGTGGTTGCGAAAAAAAAACAAATTAGGCTTGTAAGTAAAGGGTTTGCCCATTTTTAAGCTCCAACATTAAGGCAGTTTTAAATGTTGGCCTAATTTTAAATGTATCACACAACAAGGATGGCAGAAGGCCGGCCCTGGCATAAATGGCGCGAACGGTTTCCAATTGATTTTTGTATTTAGGCGGTTTCCAATTGATTTTTGTAATAAATCAATACATATTAGTCGGAAAGTTGAAAAATGCAACAAACAAATATATATATATATATAAATTTCTCTCTCTCAATCAACGTCTATATCTCTCCCTATACCTCATAACTCGGGATGGATATGCCCGCGGTTTCCACAGATTAAGGGAAAATAATGAACAAGCTTTTTTTATGTCCGTAGTCTAGGGGTGGTAAAAATCCAAGACCCGCCCTGGGCTCTGGACACCCAGGCATACATGGGCACAGCTCCGTCGCTTGGTTCGTAGCGAGACCCCTCCCTTTATATACTGTCTATGGGGGTAGTGACACCCCCCTCGTATATAAAATTCTTCTTGGCGAGACCCCCGTGCCGTCAAAGCATGGCTGGACAAGCAGCGTTTGGGGGGCTTGATAAATATGCCCCCAAATGGTGCCTCGGAGGCAACGTAAGCCCCCTTTGCGTTTTTGTAACTATTTTCAACCAAACGCCGAATTACGTACCTCAAGCACCTCACGTCCAGCTACGCGTCAAAGTCGCTTGCACCCAGGGCCGGGCTTGGATTTTTCGAAATGCAGTTTTTTTTTTGAAATTTTTATTTGCAACATATGAATTTATATTTTTTATCTTTAATGATTTTTTAATCTAAATCAACTGGATAATGAAAAAATACGTTTGTTAAATGTCAAAGTTTGCGCCACTTCTGCCAGGACTTAGGGCCTTCCGGTGCCACCCCTGCCGAAGTTAATGATGCCCCCCAATTGTTTGGTTTCAAAGTTAAGGGGTTGCTTACTTATCAACTTTCTAACAATAAGTTAGTAGTACTTAGCGCGAAATAAAGGATACCCGTTCTTCAGACTCCGAAGTTTATAAAGAAACTCAATTTTTAGGTTCTAAAGTTTAGAAGTTACCTAAATTGAAGCCTCATACTTAATGTTCACTCAATTTTAAACGCCTCTCCTTTTTTTACCACAACATCTCTTAACTTTTTTTCAGACCCACCATGATCCGCTACGGAATCGACAACATTCGCGACATGTTCGGCCCGAAGATCAACCTGGAAATGGTCTACAACGGCCCCATCTGCCGATTGGACAAGAAATAAGCCCCCCAATTTCAAATTACACACGCTCCCTGGGTCTTTTTGTTGCTGTTTTAAGCTCTCCTTCCCCTTGAGTTTGTTACCCCTTTTCTTGTTATTAAATCTTTTTATGGAGTGTTTGATATCTATGTACCAGATATGGCTGTGCTCCTCTAATTACATAGTTACAATTGATGTTGTAAAGGAGGTAATATGACTATGTTCAGCTCAAAAATGGCCACTGGTCCCCGCTTCACCGGAATCAAATTCTGCCCGGAATGGTTTGTAGTTTGCTCTTCAATTAGAATATTGTTTTTAGCAACAACATGTTGTACCCGAGAGAGGACAAAGAACACCGCGAGCTGATGTACGCCTGCAGGTTTGTCTTTTGGGCTTCATTGCGTTTTTTTCTATTAAAAAAATAAACACTTGGACGTTGGTTACGGACCACAACGGGCTGACATGGGCGGTTTCGTTGTGCCTTCTGTTTACAGGTTCCCGCACGGAAGTAAATGCCTGTGGACGCATTGCACTGGCACTGTGCGACGGTTCGAATTTAAAAAAAAATGTAGTTCCCGCCCATTTCCTTCTGAAATCGCTGTGGGACCGGATTTCTAATTGAAAAATAATTCCTTATCTAGGTCTTCGTCAATAGTGCGTTACTACATGTTGTCAAAAGGTTAAAAAAGCGAATAGTTCGAAATTCTGAAAGTATTTTTTTTTTCAAACTCATCAAACAATGAGTTCGAAAGTTTATGCTTTATTTCTGTTTTGCGGGGCTTCAACAAATTCGCCTCGGAAACTGTATTGTATACCATTTTTTAAAAAAAAATGAAAATTTCTTTAATAATACCGAGTGCACGCCGCCCTTTACGAAAATCCGTGTGGCCGCTGACGCGACACAAAGGAGTGTCACCGACCGGGATCGAACCCTGGTCGTGTGGGTGGCAATCTGACTGGGTGGTCCAAGGTAAACGGGCCGATCAAAATTTTCTAAATGGCCCGGCCCGTGAGAACCCCGAGGAATGGTGCCCGTTTGCGCGACCCCACATTAAAAATTCGATGTCTGGCGCAAGACCCCCAGGTGAGAAACTCGGCTTTGCGCGACCCCCCCCCCAACCGAAAGTTTGGTCGATGTTTTCTATTCCACAAACGCTCCCTGTTCTGCCATGACTCAAAGATGAGGCGACGCCGGGTTTAGCAATGTTCTGCCTCGAATTATGGCAATATTTTGAAAGAATTTCTGACGCACCGATTATTTTTAATTGTTTCTGATTTTTAACTGCCGCCTAAATTGCTCTGTGACATGCTTAGCATACTATGTGGAAACTTTGGCTCCTTTGTTCGAAATAGTTTTGGCTTCAGCCATATAATGTCCGTTATTTCAGAAACTGCGACTTCAAGCAGCGATCTGACAATCCCTGCATCTACGTGAACAAGCTGATGCACGAAGTCGAGTAAGCTCTGCCTCTCTTCCTTCCCCATTTTTACAATTTTCAGTGAGCTGACACAGGTGGTGGCCGACGTGGTCCACGACCCGACTCTTCCCAAGACGGAGGACCACCCATGTGGCAAGTGCGGCCACACGCAGGCCGTCTTCTTCCAGGCACAGACCAAGAAGGCCGAGGTTGGCGAAACTCTTTGGCCCTTTAATTAGAATTCATCATTTCAGGAGGAAATGCGTCTGTACTACGTGTGTGCCAATGCGTCCTGTGGCCATCGCTGGACCGAGTGATCTCCGAGAAATCCCCCCGTTGTTGTACATTTGTTGGTCTCCCCCTATCTCGAATGAATTTGCAAGCAATAATCTTGCAGACTCCACGGGGAAAATGAAATGGCGGGTGTTCGACTGAAAATCTTTTCACGGCTCACCGGAGAAGGGACCTTAGTGAGTGTGTCCGGTTTTTAGCGGATCCCCTCTCTGAACGGCCGCCGACCCGTTGCACGGAATTTTGCAGCAAGCGCGCAGATTTTACGCGCCCCGTAATTTTAAGTTTGACATTGTCGCTACGAGACCCTTTTTACGTGAGAATTGAAAAAAATATTTGTGTTAAACAGCTATAAAACCGGGTTGAGTACTAAAGTAAAAATGAAATGTGGAAATATCTGCTCGGAAAACTTCAATTTCTTTAAACCGTGGCAATGTTTTAATGTTGTGCTTACAAGTTAATGTCGTTAGACTAAAGCATGCAATATGGGATACCCAGGCCGGCTACGCAGCGAAATCGGCCAAAGTATATTTGGCGAGGACTGTATGTATCGAATTTTGATGCAAGCGCTCAGAAATATGCTGCGAGACCCAATAAGAACAATATTCAAAACAAACCTTCAATTTCTGCCAGATGTTCGGCAACCGATCATTTTCATAGCCTTTTTTAGGCACTGTTAGACAGGGAGCGTTTGGGGGTACGATACGTAAGCCCCCCAAATAATGCCTCGAAGGCTACGTAACATAGGTGGGCGTGAGCTTATTGGGGTACCTACGTAATTAGGCGTTTAGTTGAAAATGGTGACAACAAATGAAACGGGGGCTTAGTCGTCTCCGAGGGATAATTTGGGGGGCTTACGTATCGAGCCCCCAAACACTGTGTCCAGCTATGCTACGTAAGCCCCCTTGTAGCTAAATTTTTGTTACCATTTTCACTAAACACAGAAATACGTAGGTCACGGCCTTTCCAACTGGCAACTCGGGTAGCTTCAAAAACAGACTTAGAAGTTTGCCAAGCCCCGCCCCGTTTTCAGCATTTGGACAAAGAGACCCGCCACGATAAGCGCTGAAATCCCGCGTATTAATTGCAATTCGCTGCCATGGCACTTTACCAATGCTATTCGTGGCGGGACCAAGGAAAACTATAACACTTTGTTCTGGCTGTTGGCAAAGTGCCCATTGCGGTTTTTTGGCAGCTGAGGTTCCTTCAACCGTTAAGGAGGGAAAGGCTTTGAGGTACCACGATCACCTCAAGTCCACATATATGTTCGAATGCACGACATTTTATTCTACACCCCTCACTTCGACCGGTGAAGTGCCCCTGCTGGTACCACATAGCAAGACCATATAACAAAACTACGGATTTATTTACTTTAATACATTCCACTTTAAGGTGAAAAAGAGAATAGGGTGGACGGAGGTCGCCACATTCACATACACTTATTAAGGCTAACAGGGGAGATCACGAATCTCGAAATGACCGATTGCGGTTGAGCAATGGTTGGGGAACAAAAAACGAAAAGAAAAGCTTTTTCATATGCTTAGGATCACAGGGGAGGCTGGGCGCCCACAGCGCAGAGATCGATCCTAAAAACGATCGATAAAAATAGCTAATTGATTAACCCACCGTGGATCTAAGCAACCTCCAGAAGAAGTCCGGGCAGGCGGTGGTTGGCGAAGACCATCTCAGCCAAGTCGAATCCGCGGCCGACCAGAGGCTCCCAATCGGGGATGTACTCCACGGGCAGCAGCGTCTCTGAAACCACCCATTTCAACCAATTCTTTTACTCCACTCTTACCGAATTCCAAAATTTCCGGATCCATAAACAGAGTAGGGTCAAGGATCTGACGATGCTCCGCCTTGCCCTCTTCGTCCACAATCACCTCGTCCGTCTCATTAGAAAGAGGCTCCTCCTCTTCCTCTTCCTGCTCCTCCTCGACATTGTCCACGATAATGTGACCATTGATCAAAACCTCCTTCTCCTCGCCGACAGTGTCGTCGTTTTCGAAGATGGACAACTTGAGAGGTTTCTGTTCTGAAAGCAGTTGGTTTCTAGACGACGAGAAACAAGATTGACAGAAATTCGGAAAAACAAACGTACCGTGGCGACGACCGTTCTCAACGGGACGGCTGGGAGTGCTGTGGACTTGAGCGTCGACCTGAGGAATGGCGGTGACCTGAAATAGGACTTGTTCGTTAAGAAGAAGAATACTTTAAGACAGACATACTTAAGGAGCCCTTTAACCGCGCCATGTTTAGTTACTGAGGAGCCGCGAGCACCTTAAACCTGTTCTCTAACTGACTAGCCTTCGGGACCCCGTTGGCAGCCATGAACCTTTTCATAACACAAATCTACCAAAGGCTCATTTCCTTACAAAAGTAAGTCTCTGTAAAACTCGAGCGGCCTCTATAAGCATACATTGACAAACTCCGCTATAAGCGACGGAAGGGTCACCGCAATTTTAAGTTTTCGGCGAATTCTGTTAACTGAGGTAATCCGTAATTTTTTTTTTCGAAACTTTTATTAGTAGAAGGGATGTTGTAAAATCGCCCAGGGATGCCTATATAAAAAACTGGACATTTTAGATTTGGCCAAAATTTGGCATATAATCTTCATCTGACAAGGCGCAATCCCCAAACGTTTGGCGCCAAGTCATTCTTGATTACGGTAGCCTACTCAGGGGTACGGTAATTTTCCAACTTTATCAAAAGTACCAACATGTAAACATTAATCGGTAGGTAGATCAATTTCGAGAAACATTGCCAATTAGGCCAATTAAAGATTTGGCAATATAAACCCGCTTACCGCAACCCGGCGCCCCAAAACGACTTCTTATTCTTTCTATTTATTCTAAGAGACGGCGGCTCAAGTTTTCCAAATATAGATGAGTGCTTAGGTAAAACCTTTTAAAAACGTGGCGCTGAAATTTCTGTGGAGCCCATATTATACATTGGGAGACCGTGCGAGTTGACGGACCCCTTTAACTTTTGGGGCCAAAAATGTTAGAAAAGGGTCCCCTAATTAAGAAAACGGTCACCCTCTCCTAATTTCTGCGTTTTTGAAGCCTCTACCCCATGGCTGCGAGCCGACCCGCTACCAACATTTTTACGGCCCGGCCCCGACCAAAAATTTCAATGTAAAAATTAAAAAAAAAAAAAAAAAAAACGAAATTTTTTTTCAGGCCCGCCCGTTTCCAAATTTTTCTCGGCCCGGGATTTTGCCATGGGTGACTTGCGGTAATCTAACCATACCCTCCCGAGGTATGGCCCTTAGCATACATAACTGACTCGAAACAACACACAATCAAGCTGTGATTGACAGAGATCCTTATAACTCACCTCAGAGTCAACCGCAGTGTGTTCACTGGAGATACGCTTGTTCTCCTTCTTCGCCTTGACCGTCGGCGGAGTGGCGGTTGACGAGGGAGACCTCGACTCGTGTCCACTATCGTGCTCCTCCTCCTTTGGCGTCAAATCACTGGCGCTCTTTGTCGCCGACGCGTAGGAACGCGTCTGTTTCGGCGGCAGAGGGGCAGGTTCAAGTACCTTCTAAAAAGCATTCATTAACAAAGACTTGGGGGTTTTCGACTGACCTGGACGGGCGGCACGTACGGTTCCGAGAAAACGTCGCTGACAGAGTTGTAGTCCTCGTAATCGGCGTTGAAGCCGGAAGACACGTGCGTTCCATCGTAGGCCTTAGGTTCATAGTGAGCGGCGGTGTATGTGTGCTGGAAAGAATTGATACTCAGTCAGCAGGGAATAGAATCTCACATCCTCCCGCTTGTAGGTGTAGGCTTCATCCAGAGAAGAAGTGCCGGACTCGGTGCGTTGACGACCACCGAACTTGCTAAAACAAACAAAATTACGTTGATTCTAAGATACTTAAAATAAGTAGGCTCTTTTAGTAAGTTCGGTGTTTAACAAGGGTTGCAATGGCAAAGCCCGTGTTGCATTCATGCGAACGCATAGCATTTCGCTAAGAGCACAGAATTCCCCGCGCTCAATACTTGGCAATTTTGCAGTATGCCATTGTGTGGCCTGGGGCCAAGTACTATCACTACGAGACTCTAAAGAATTCTTCTTCTCCAAAGGGAAAAAGGCCTCTCCAAAAATGAAATTCAGACCCTAGTTCTTAAAATGAAAAAAAAAAACATTAACCGCGATTACTGACGGAGAACTAGAGTCGGGAAAAGTGCCAATTAGAAATATTGGTCCCACAACGACATACTCGGGCAACCCACCGCGGGGGTCCATTTTGCGACAGCCCCCCTAATTATAGAATAATTCCAAATTATGCGACGGTCCTCAATCTTTAACAAATTTTCCGAAAACTTAAAATTGCGACGCCCCCTACCGCCGCTTTTGGCAGAGCTTGACAGTGTATGCACAACGATTTTAAGATGAGAATTTGGCGGGAACCACAAATTTTCAAAGTCTCAGAGTTTCATTCTGGAAATGCGTCCCACTTACTTATAGTTCCGAAACATACATGAACAAGCTACCCAGGGGTGGCAATTTTGTGCGGCCGGCCCAAACATGAGCAATGGCACAGGTGTTCGTGTCGCATTTGCGATGTGGGCGGGGGAACTAATACAAAACGAATCTTACAGGTGGCTTGTTAATGTTTGATCAAAAACTTCAATCCATTAGCTATTAAATCAGAATTTCTTCATTAAAATGTTCAATATGCGCAAACCGACACTAAAGGCATGTTTAAAAAAAACGAAACTAAGGGCATGTTAGGACTGTAGCCTGTTAAACGGCGGGCGAAATTAAATAATTCACGAGTCTTGCCATTTGAGCATTCTCTGGGCTTTTCGACTTTTTGGATTGAAATGGTACATAATACAATAAAGTTTCTTGGGCAATTTTGGTGAAGCCGTAAAACATATAAAACATTAACTTTCGAACTCGGCTGACAATTATTTCGAGGGGTTTGAAGAAATCGCTTCCAGAATTTCCATGTATTTGCTATGTTTAAGCTGTTCAGAACCTGAACTAATACTGAGAGCTAGAGTCGGGAAAATTTTTGAATTAGAAATAATTGGTCCCACAGCGATTTGTGGAGCCGAAAATGGCGGGAACCCCGAATTTTCAACAAGTTGCAACTGGTACACAGTTTCTTTTTGTGAATTCAATGCGCCCGCAGTCATTTAGTCAAGTGGGAAACCGCGCGGGAAATCGGTAAACAGAAAGCACAACCAAACTGTCCAATTCAGCGAGCCGTGAAAAGGAAAAATTAAATCGCTTTCCGAAGTTTGGCAATACAATTTCTGTCCGATCAGCCATGGCTCGCAGTATATTGGAAACGTAAACGTATGGCGTGCTCGGGTGAAAATAGCGCGCATTCGTTGTGGGACCGTGAATTCTCCTTTTCCTTCAACTATAACTGTCTGCAGATGCCGTTAAGCGCAGAATATAAATTCTTCAAAAATAATAAAACCCACGGTTTGGCGCCAGTGTCCCTGAGGTTATTGACGGGTTTTCGCTGCATGGGGAAGTTGAGCTCTGGCAACTGCTTGCCCTTCTTAGCCTTCTTCTTGTTCGGCTGGGGATCCGCAGTTCTCGCCGCCTGAAAGCGCTCTCTTTGCCACATTTAGACCATTAAAACTGACAATACTGTAGAGGTACTCCATGTCGCGTCGTGTCGTTCCCAGCCCACAGCGGCAACGGCACGTCTTCGCAATCAGCGACTGGCCCTTTTTCTCCCACAGATTGGCGCGACGTTGTGCGTCTGTCCAGCCCCTCGCCGAACCTAAACTTCCCATCTTTGCCTTTTTCGGGGGATAGAACGAACCCATATTGCTGAGGATGCGTATGAGATGGTCTTCGTAGGCGGCGAAGCATTGCTCGTGGCACATCTTTCCCTTGTAAGGACACTTGTCGTTCGAACACACCATTAACACTCCCTCTTCGCTCGGTGCCAAAGGTTTTCCTGCAACAGACCACATTTCAATCATGAGACCATAGCTGGACACGGAGCGTTTTGGGGCTCTGCGCGAAAGTCCCCCAAAATGTGCTTCGGAGACTTAATAAGCCCCCTATAATTTCTTGTTACAATTTTCAACCAAACGCCGAATGACGTAGGCACGCAGAGCACCTCACGTCCACCTATGCATGCAACTGACGCGATTGCTGATTGCGCCATAATCCGACAGTTCACTGGTGTAACACATAGCACATGCGGGTGCAGGACGCCTGCCCTCATATGAATGCAAACATAACACCACGTTCGCGCATGAACTTGTCGTAAAGCAGCAAAATCACAATTTTTATTGAAGCAAGTTCGATTCGATACCAAAAAAAAGACTGAATGGATCAGGCTTAGCGAAATTCTTTGATACTTTGCTACCACACTTTGAATTTTCGTTTGTTTTTGCACGGTGAATCCCGTCGGGCAGACAAATACTCAGTTTTGCTGCAGTGTATAGACCTCATTAGTTTAAAAAGACATTTCTCAGCCCGAGGAGGGCCTAGCATCTGACGTGCCCAACTTTTAGGTTTTACAATTGGGTTACAAACTCTTAAGGAAGCTGTAACCCCGATTAAACAAAATTGGCCCCTAGCCAGCCGGATATCCATTCTCGCAGTATGGTCAGCTTCTTCGGTACAATACTTTTCCAAAGCTTGAAAAAAGTTATGAAAAGAAATAGGACTCTCTTCGAACCATTGCGCTCCGCCAGAAAAACTGGTTTAACGAAATTCAAATTTTGGCATTAATTTTCTCACGAAGGGAGAGTCCGGTAGGGTTGTTTCTGATGCGCGGACAACATTACAACCCGTAGATTCGTAACCGCGACATAGCTCACGCCATACAACTGGCGCCATTGCTCCGCACCGCGTGGATACAATCCTTGAACGCCTATGCCAGTTAGCGGACGGTTCCGGCCGTGTGACCGTTCTCTTTCGCTAACAACAGTTTTTTTCCCTAAATGTTTATTCGGAATCATAGTTTAGGCGGTTCGATTCTAGAGCCCGACAAACTGTGCACCAGAATCCCCGTAAACCGCGACATACTGCAATTGGCTCACGCATGGTAACCCTACCAATAAATGCTTCAATTGCTTCAAAATTAGCGCATTAGTTTAAAAACTATGAAAACGTGCTATTTCGCATAATTTGCATTCGATTTTAAATCCCTACAATTTGCAACTTAATCATAGGCGGCTTGGAAACATCGGAAACGCGGCTAGCTTCCAACCCGGCTCCTCCTGCCAGTCGACGCTACAAATATCACGAAACTAGTGCAATTGTGGTATTCAATCAATTTTAACATTATTGACGAATTGAACACTACGTTAACACAATTTTGTCTCATTCGCAATGCGCCAAGGAAGCTCGAAACTCCGCTGTGGAATACAACTGGCAGTAACAGTCCGAAATCCAAAGAAAATGAAATTTTTGCACATATTTTCGACAATTAGTAAATTTAAACCCCATAGGACTTGATTTTTGATTGCTTCAGAAACGCGTTGGAGCGAGGCACAACAGCGCATTTAGTGTCAAAGCGATATAAACGATCCGTCGGCGTGTGGGATTCCCATACGGCATGTGTGTCATCCACAGGAATCACAAATTCCAGGCATTTTTGCGATTTTCCACGCTTACCTATTGTGCAGGTTATGGGATCTGGTACGGAGCAGCCGACGACGGCCTGTGGTGCGTCTTGTTGCGGCCCTGCGTCCTTTTTCCCATCGGAACGTGCATTCCTGTGTTTGTCTTTTCGTGCCATTTTGATCACAGACTCAGGCAAGTTTCCTGAAATCCAACCCATTTTCTTTTTAATTTCGATGGGGACAAAAGAAAAAGAGAATTGCAAAGGAGTGGAGCGCACCTTTTGGAAGAAAGGACCGGCTCGCGGGGAGACAGGAAGGAGAATGAGTGAAACTACACGAAAGTAACGGAAATAGCCAGAAGAATTCAAATTTAGGCAAGCAAATGATGAAAAAATAAGAGAAAAATGCTAATTACGGGAAAAAGTGGCGCGAACCACCACTCGGAGGCGCGAAGGGCAACAAAATGACGGAGCGATGAGTGGAGATGGGAAAAAGAGGCGGTGTGTTTAGAATACGCAGAAGGTAATGAATCATCCGGAACGGGATGCGTTCAAATAAAGCAGAAATCCACACCTTACGCCGTGGATTACCGATTTCCGGTAAGAAAACGCTTCTGACAACTCGATAATCGATAAAATAAAGCGAAGTACATATAATACACGCTGGGTTTATCATTTTTCTGCACTTTTCGCGCCCTTTACACGCATTAAAGTCAATTTTATACGCGGGAAACGAAAATTTCCGGGGAAAACCACACAGTCCCCGGAACGAGAACTTTACTTTTTTAATAGTTTATACATTAATAGATACAACATTTAAGCCGATTTTAATAGAAATACAGCCAGGAATGCCTAAAATCCATGAAAATTCCGGGAGAGAACTCGAGACCCCGAACGTAACAGGTCGATTATTTTCAACTACACCCTGATTACGCGCTAAACAGCGGGCACCATGAACGTCAATTAAAAACCAACGATAGCGGTTTCTTACGTAAGAAATTCGATAATTTCTACACATTCGCATGCTTTCTTCACAAATTCGCTTACTTTTAATGTTTTTCACAAATAAACTACTGTTTTTATAATATTTACGTGTTTAGACCTCAAGTGGGGCCTAATCAAGGGGGAGACGGGCAGTGCTGACGTGTGCAAAGGGGTGCAACACGGCGGCAAATCTTGGCGTTTTCAGAGCGGCATCGCGGCAATTGTAGTCGCCCCCGGCCGTGTCTTTTCCGACGGTCAGAAGCTGACAGAAAGTGGCTGATCCCCACGCGAGATAACGACTGTTTAAAGTGGAGATTGCGCTGTGCAAATGGAATAATTGTGATATTTCCCCGGGAAAGCTGCATTTTACACCTAAAACCGCGAGATTCTCGTTAACTAAGCGATAGTTTTGAAATTTCATCCGAAAGATAAGAGATTCGGGTGCAGGATAGGCGGGGGTTGGCTGCTACTGACAGTCAGCTGGCTCCTATCTCCGTTCGAATGTTACGGAAGGTTCGAAGAGCAAACGAATAGGCGTTTAATTTATGACATCGCTACTGAATTTACAGCTAAAATTGAAAAAATGTGGATTTTAAGTTATATTCAACCGGTGTACCGCATAAAAAAACGAAGAAGTCAGTGATTTTTGGGGTTGAAGTGGCATTTTTGACGTTCCTACCCAATAAAAGCAATCAAAGTTGACATTTGGAGCGAACTTCTACGATTTATTGTGAAAATGAATAGATATTTCGCACTGTTTCTAGGTTTTATTGAGAATTGTCGGTAAAATTCAGTGAAATTTGTACAGTAATATAACGCAAATTTTTGCATAAAAGTGGGACAACTGTTAAACCAGTTAGTAAAACTTAAAATAGAAAAAATAGCTTGGACATCGGGTAATTACGTAAGTAATTAAAATAAAGGCCTAATTACCTTAAATCGGCATATTTCGTAAGCGCTGCGGGACCAATCGTGCCTATTCAAATTTTGGAGGTGTGCAAACTTAAATTATACACCCTCTCATTGTAAGTTCTGTTCTGTAATTTTTAAGTTAAAAAAAAGTGTTTTTCAGCATTCTAAAAAGTAAAATGAACCGCTAATGCTAGATTTTTCGCCTAAAAATCGCATGAATTAGAGTAATTCGAGAAATATGTACAACTAATTCGAATTTCGTTGCTTGTGGCCCCACAAAAGTAGATTTTGATTAATTGTTCATTAGGTGAGAAAGAATAAATGTGAATAAAATCGACTTTCAGCGCGCGCGGTTTCAATCACGCGTGTGGGCAGAACTTTGCAACGAGTGCACAAAAGATAATCTTTGACATTGTTGTATTGTCTCGGGACCCAATATGATCGCTACAAGGACAAGTTTCTTTGAACTGTATTTTTAAACGACAATAGTTTTTAAAAATAGGTCAAAAATGAATTCCCGGTGGCAAGCTTCAGAAATTCACGATAACTCTTCGAGGTTTGCTTAAAAAACAGCGATGTTTCACAATTTCTCGATATAAAACCAAGCGAATACGTCTCATCGCATGGCTCTATGCGTGTTCTATAGAAAAAGTGGTGAAACACACATATTTGCGCCGCCGTTGCGAAGCGAAAGCAGGGAAATCACAGTGCAACGGCCCCCTGCTGCGGGTCGCGTGGTTTCCCAGGAATTACAGCAGAAATGGATGCAGCTTTCAAAATGGATAACCACAACGGAAATAGATTTCTAGGTATGCAAATCAAAACTACCGTAGGCTACAACCTGCGCATCTCACCTGAAAAGCGCAACACAAGCTTAATTTTTTTTTTGAATTTTCTGCTTAAAATTCGCATTTTTTTTCATTCAAAAGCGCAGTTTGTGTGAAGAAACAAACAAAATCATGAGCGTGGCCGTCAAAATTTCAAAAAATAGGGAGTTTGGCGGAATAAAAACCTTTTGTGGGCGGCGCCTGTGACATTTCACCACATTCCGACGGTTTCGGTCACTTTAACAATTGGCAACAGGCCAAAAAATCAGCCATAAATCAAATTGGTGTAAAATTCACGAAGATTTTCGAGTGAAATCGGCCTAAAACAAAAAAAAAGTGCCTCACAAAGATTAATTGGGTCCCACCACGAAAGTCCCATTGTTCAGCGAAACTTCTGGAAAAGTGCGCGCTAGTTAAACGAAAAAGAACTTGGGCATGTGATTTATAGAATTTTTCTTGGTCCCCAGGCTATTTTCGTGGCGGTACCACCTAAATCTGAGTGCATGACGCGATTAAAATTCAAAATGATCACGTCGAAGGCTTATGTGGTGTAAAAGCCACCTAAACTTTAAAGATTTGATGACATCGGGTCCTAACGCGAAGGAAACTTTTATAAGGCTGAAAATAAAAACGTGCGGAACCTATCTATCATTGAATATATCTGGTGCGCTGCTGCGGTTGAAACTACAATTTGAGCTACAAAAGTTGTTTCTCCGGCCTAAATTGCCTCCAAAGTACGCGAAGGTTTCGATTAAAGGAAATGACACTTCTCAGTCTATTCGCGGCACTAAATAAGCGCCTATAATTGTAAAACTACTCATTGCAATGTGATAATTTAGGTTTAATAGGAACGCGCCCCGCTGAATCGCTACTAAGCAACCAAAAATATTATGGCTCGATTAAAATCAAATATCAAGTTTTGGTAGGACTAGTGTAATTCACCCGGGGCATTAAAAAACCATTTTGTAAATTTCAAAGGTCGCTCAAAAGAAGCCCCCTTGAAGGCATTACTAACAAGTTAAGCCCCCCCAACAGCAAAACCAACGGCAAGTCTGAGAGGAGTTATCTATGGAGAGGAGTCCTTAGAAGTCTGAGAAGTCCGGAGGAGGCCTTTTGGTCCTGGTCTTCTGGGAGGGATTTCTTGGTGGTCGGCCGGAGAGCTGAATGAAGCCGCTGTGCGCAGAAGCAGGAGTAGTCGATAATGATCACAGCCTGTGGCAGATCGAGGGAGGGCGTGACCCCGCCCCCAGTGTTACGGTAGGACGCCTCGGGAGAGACGCCGCCCATTGAGAGAGAGACAGAGACAGAGAGATATAGAGATAGCTGGAGATAGATAGAGAGATGAGGTAGATAGAGAGAGGAGAGAAAGAGGGTTAGGAGAGAAAGAAATATAGTCAAAGAGAGTGAGAGAGATAGAGGGGAGGGAGATAGAGAGAGGGACGAGATAGAGAAAGAGAGTATCTGTGAAATACTGACGATGAGAGCTAAAAGAATGACAGAGATGCCAAGAAAAGCTAGAAAAAGCCTGAGGGATATCAGCATAGGCTTGGAAAAGTAAAATGACGACGACTCGGCTGTGACGCGGCTGCCGAGCCACACACAAACAACATGTGGTCATGTTTTTGGTTTCTTTCGTGACAAATTGGGATACATTTCCAATACCATTCATTAGAGAGAGAGAGAAAGAGAGAGAGAGAGAGAGAGAGAGAGAGAGAGAGAGAGAGAGAGAGAGAGAGAGAGAGAGAGAGAGAGAATCAGCGAGATCAGCCAGATGTGCCGAAATTAGCAACCTCTGCTAAAAAGAACAGTTCTTCTAACACAGCTGTGTCAGCTGGTTGAAGAGCCTTCTAACTGAGACGGGATCAAAAATCGATCCCCAATCGTGAATTTGACGACAAAAAATGAGAATGTGAGCTGTTCAGCAAAATACATAGGTGCTTTGAGGGACCCAAGACTTATATACTCTTCTTGGCCTACAGTAACCCTCGCCCCGTAACTGGCCGCGGCATCTCAAAAGAAGCCCACTGAAGAGCTGAACACCTTTGATTCTAGTGTGTAAGCCGCCTGAGGTCACTACTGAATATCTTCCGCAGAGATCTTTGAGACCTCCACTGAGAGAGAGAAAGAGAGAGAGAGCGAGAGAGTGAGGGAGAGAAAGAGAGAAAGCGAGTCCGAGACTCGCTACCTCATCGTCTGTATGTCTACTTCAGTCACTCACTGGGGTTCATTCAGCAGTCTTTCAATCGATCGGTGATTGGCGTCCTAGGGTCTTTTCAGAAATTCCTCCGCCGGTCCCTTTTTTCTACTCTCCGCCGTGCCTGGTTGCGATGCGCCCTCCCCAGTCTCTCACGACGGCTGATTCAGAGGCCTTTGGGAAAATCAGAGACGAATACGGTAACCGGTGAGGTTTTGTTGAAATAGGGGTGCGAAAGCACGGGAATCGACAAGAAAAGGGAGAGAGAGATAGAGGAAGATTGAGAGATTGAGAGAGAGAGAGAGAGAGAGAGAGAGAGAGAGAGAGAGAGAGAGAGAGAGAGAAATCGATCAAAGTGGCCGCTGAAGAGGCTTCACCCTCTCCTTCTCGCTCACCTCTCTCTCTCTCTCTCTCTCTCTCTCTCTCTCCTTCTCTCCCTCTCTCTCTTCCTTTCTTTTCTCTGGGCATTACTGAGATCGTTAGCCAATTTTCATTCCCTTGCGTGCCCAGTCATGTCTTCCTCCGCGCCTCCCATTGATACAGCGCCAGAAAATAAAAGGATATACTGTAGCCGACGAGGTTTTGCTAAAAACAGTGCTGGGGACGTCGAATGAACGGACAGCTGGGAGTGCAGGTGGGAGTTGATAAAAAGATGAATGGAGAGAGATTTCGTAACAAAAAATGGGACCAATTGGACCGTTTCGCTTTCCGAGCACCTGTTGTACTGCCAAATCGGGCTACAGTACCCCCGAACGACGTAAGTGGTTTGATACCGGGCGGCTTCTCAAAAGGAGCCCGCTGAAGAGCTCAATTCCTTTGATTCCAATGTGTTAAGCCGCCTGAGGTCACTACTGAATAGCCGCCGCGGGGACCTTTTAGGTCTCTTCTTGAGACTCGCAGCCCCTTGTCTATAGCTTGGAGAAACTGTAGTCAGTCACGGCGGTAACTAAATTTTACCAATTATTCTCTTTCGCTCTTCTCTCTCTCTCTCTCTCTCTCTCTCTCTCTCTCTCTTGTTCTCTCTCCTTTCTAGACCTCATATAGTGAAAGACCCGCTTTCTCTCTTCTGTAGCATGCATCCTTGTCACTCACGAGGACTGATTTATCTCATTATTGACCTCTCGCTGTCGTCTCCAAGTCTTTTCGAAAATTCCTCCCGAAGCTCCCTCTTTTTCTGCTCTCCGCCGTGCCGGGCTTAGCCACCTTTGTCTCTCACGGCGGCTGATTCAGAGACCTTTGGGAAAATCAAAGGCAGATACGGTAGCCGATGAGGTGTTGTTGAACAAGGGATGGGAATGAAAAGTGCATTGACAGTTGAAAGTGCATGTGAATCGACAAAGGAGAGGAGAGAGAGAGAGAGAGAGAGAGAGAGAGAGAGAGAGAGAGAGAGAGAGAGAGAGAGAGAGAGAGAGAGGGAGAAAGAGACATCATTTTGCGCTTTTTACACCTAGGAAACATTGTTGGGCGTAGGGTGCTTGGGCTACCCACGCATTGTACCTAAGTTTGGTTGAAAATGGTAATAAAAAATGAAGGGGCTTACTTTGCCGCTGATGTACCATTTGGGGGATCTACGCATCGAACCCCACCCCCCTCAAACGCTCCCCGTCCAGCCTTGCTAGAAATTAGGTTTCTACAAAAGTTTTCAAAAATGGGTCCGAAAAAGTATGTTTTTTTTCTGTTCAGTATGTTGGTACCATGAAAGTTTTTTCAATGTTTTCGGTTTCACAAAGGCTCGATTTCTACAGAAGTGGCGTCTTAATTAGATACCATTCAATTACCGTGCCACAATATGTGGTAACGCGCCGGAAACAGAACTCCGCGCGACAGTTGCCCAATAATCCGGTACTTGGCGCCTGGTAATTGGAGCCAGCAGTTGTGACCTCTGGATTGTGTGGCGGATGCTCAGATGGCTATCAACAGTAAACAACCACAGCATCAGCGCGCGAAGAACAAAGGAGATGGGATAAACTATCGGCTGCATAAGAGAAAATAATTTACGATCTGGTCATCTGGACCAAAGACAAAGGAGGTTGTAGATTGCTCATCCGTTTTGCGGGAACTTGTAAAATTGCTAAAGGGAAAGGACCGCCAAATTGAAAATGAGCAAATACTTCACGCAGGGTAGACGAGAGATCGTAATTTTCAATGAAGGAGCCTTATACTTAAAAAGGGAAAACCCCCTAGCCATTTTTGTTGTTTTCTGCATTTGAAACGAATTATCACTTTTCGTTGATTTCCCCTCTGCGTTGGAAGACTAGACTAGCTATCACCAGCTGAACCAGTTGTGCTAAAAAAACTGTTCGACGAGTGGAGACTGGTAATTCGGGGGATTTGGGGACACCTGGTCCTGGACTCATGATGCTCTCTCTAGCATGGTTTCGGGAACGGTCGAAAGGGGCTGTTTTTGGGTTCATTTCATGGTTTCAGGGACTGTGGAAAAAGGCGATTTCCTATGTAGTTCCCTCAATCCTATTCAGACTTCGCCTGTTCAGGCAGCCTATTCAGGCGTCTAGATGAATGCAGGAACAATAAAATTCAGGGGTCGGCTTAAACCCCTAGCTAAAATGAATGCAGTTGCGTAATGTGGTACAGGCTCAAAAAGAAACCCCGCGGTGTCTGTTCAGTAGTGACATTGGAATCAAAGGCATTGAGCTCTTCAGCGGGCTCCTTTTGAGCAGCCGACTTTAGTTGCGGCACGAGAGTTACTGTAGCCAAATGTTCGAGTTGATGCGCACAATGGCACCTTCATTGTTTCAGCTAAATCTCGTCAACTACCGAATTCGAGTATCGTCTCTCTCTCTCTCTCTCTCTCTCTCTCTCTCTTTCTCTCTCTCTCTCTTTCTCTCTCTCTCTCTCTCTCTCTCTCTCTCCATTTCTCTCTCTCTCCCTCTACGCATCCCTCTTCTGTCGATGCACACGCACTTTCAACTGTCAATGCTCTTTTCATTCCCATCCCTTGTTCAACAACACCTCATCGGCTACCGTATCCGTCTTTGATTTTCCTAAAGGTCTCTGAATCAGCTGCCGTGAAAGACAAAGGTGGCTCAGCCCGGCACGGCGGGGAGCAAAAAAAGAGGGAGCGTCGGGAGGAATTTTTGAAAAGACACGGAGACACCAGCAAGAGATGAATAATGATACGAATCAGTTGTCGTGAGAGACAAGGATAAGTGCTACAGAAGAGGGAATGCGGGTTTCTAGATGGGGCCTAGAGAGGAGAGAGAGAGAGAGAGAGAGAGAGAGAGACAGAGACAGAGAGAGGGGGGGGACATATAAGATTCAGTTTTCGCCGTGACTGACTACTGTAGCCAGCCACACATGCCACAGACAAAGGGCTGCGAGTCTCAAGAAGAGACCTAAAAGGTCCCCGCGGCGGCTATTCAGTAGTGACCTCAGGCGGCTTAACACATTGGAATCAAAGGAATTGAGCTCTTCAGCGGGCTCCTTTTGAGAAGCCGCCCGGTATCAAACCACTT
>OZ059906.1:21204505-21227005 GCA_964057215.1 Oscheius myriophilus
AACAGCAAACCTAATTCACGAAGACTTCATCCATGCTGCCCTTTCCTTTGTGATGGTTTCAACCGGAGGAATCATAATTGGCCTCGTTTGGGTCTGTATTACGGCCCTAGCTACCAAGTAAGGCCCTATTTTAGTGACGTTAAGGTTTTTTCTTCAGATTCTCCTATGACTTCCCAATTATCCAGCCGTTGATTTGTCTGGCATTCCCCTACATGTCGTATTTGATTTCGGAAAGTGTGCATCTCTCTGGAATCATTGCGTAAGTATTAAGGCTTTCCGTGTTAAGTTCTTTACGCCTTTTTTTACTTTTGGCATTAGGGTTCAAGGCCTTAGGTTTAGGCCCAATTTTGATGTAAAAATCGAATTTATGTAAAACAGCAGTCGGCTACGCGTGCCTACGGCGCGCACCCTCCTGGCTTGCGGCCTGCGGCCGCATTTAACACTCGGCCTTTGGCCGCTCTACACTGATTATTACAAGAATTGCAATCAAACATAAGTATTGAAATCAAAAAGTGCCTCAACATATTACAACAACAGTTTTGAAAGTTGTTAAACGGAAATTTCGTGATAATTTTTGAACAATTCATTTTTTGTCTGCATGCATCAGAATGAACTAACGTCTTCCTTGTATCAATTTATATAAAATTTTACAGTTTCACAACAATTTCGGGGGTTTGACGGTTTTTTTGAAGCCGTGTCAAATTTTTTAAATGTTATAGTGTGTTTCTGCAAAACGGCACCTGTTTTAGCTAAAAAATTTAAAGAATGGTATATTTGGTCCTGCCACGACCGCTTAATTGTCTGGGCACTCTTCTTTTACTGTGCTGTTTCGCTTATTTTATTTCTTTTCACTTCAGTGTTTTAAATCGTATGTGGTTAAAAAGGACCAAAATATCAAGGCCGTTAAAAAGTTGCCGACCTTTCTTTGGAAGCAGACTATAAGTCACTTTCACAAAATCACAATTTTGGGTAATATCTCGTTCACCTTAACTAAATACTTAAGGTTGACCTTACTGTTCACAACCTTTTCAACCAAATTTTCAGCATTGTCACCTGTGGTCTCCTGATGAAGAGCTACGTAGCCGGCAACCTTAACGATAAGGCCCTAACTACAGTAAAGTACTTCCTTAAGACTCTATCATCTTGGTAAGTTTTTCAACTTTCATCTGCTAAATTGTAAGTTTCAGCTGCGAGGCCATAATTTTCGTTTTCCTGGGTCTTTCCACCTTCTCTAAACAACACAGTTGGGATATTGTCTTCACCGTGGTCACGGTATCAGCCTGTTTAATCGGTCGATTTTTGGGTGGGTTTTCAGGGCAAAAGATGTTGAAATGCCGGGGGAATGTGTTTTCTGATCGTTTAGTAAGGCTTGTTTTTCTTTAAAGTAATTGACGTTTTGTGGAATTTTGGTGACAAGGACACTGTAAACTGATTTTTACTGTCAACAGCGAAAATCAATACATGGGTCCGTTAAAGGGCTCGTAAGGGGCCTTTTCCAAATCGTATGCTAATGAAGACTTGGCAAGCATTTTGCGCACGGCCGTTGGCTGGAGCGGTGTTGGGGAAAATGATTTCAATTGAAATGACTCGATTAGCATACCATTCATTTCCAATCCGAAAAGGCCCCTGAGGGTAAAACACGCTTTCCCCCCCAGAAACAATTTCAGTTTTTGGCGAGAGAGTGTGTGATAAGAGGAGGGTGCGAGACGAACAGACGGTGAGAGAGTATGGAAAAAGAGGAGGCGCAGACATGTGACAAAATATCGTTTTCCGGGTTTATTTGCATTGCCCCTGCATGTTATTTTTTTTCTTAATTTTTTTGTAAGTTTACCGGCGTCGACGCGCATACCTAGTACACTATAATATTTAGCTATTTAGGGTATAAAGCATACGCTATTTAGGGTATAAAGCAGACATTAAAATTGCATAAAGAAATTTAAAAATAAAATTTCTGATTTTTTCAAAGGATCCAAATATATCTGCATGTTTGGAAAATGTGGACCAAAAAGGAAGGAAAAATGGCACTTTTAAAAGCTAAAATATATATATATATATATATAAATAAAGCATGGTTCAACTTTTGTATACTGTTCGCCAATTTTACTTTGGTCATAATAAGGCCACGTCCCTTTGTAGCCGAATATATTATAGTAGTAATGGGGAAATTTGAATAGCAACAGCATAATAAACAAACAGCAACAGCAGAAGTAGGATTGGTGGACACTACTATACACAGAATACCCACGCCCATTTAATAACCAAATTTGTCGTTATTTTATACGTAGAATTTCCCGTTTTTTTCCGCGACAATTTCTCCGCGACTTTTTCTCCGGCACCACGACGTTTTCTTCGAAGGTTTTTTCTTGGGGTTTACGACAATGACAGAATCCGGATTTGGTTGACCCCCAAATTAAGAGAAATATCCAAGAATTGGGGCTAAGAACTTAATTTCGTTTATTTTCACAACATAATAAAGTCCAAAATACTCATTTATTTTGCGTACTGTGGGATTTGTCGCTTACATCGAAGACATTTCAAACTCGGGGAATTTTAGCTCTTTTCGGCCAGGAAACTTGCCGGAGAATCGGTTGAATTGGACAATAAATATGTAGTCTTTGATGGTTATAACGTTCGGAGAAATTCTCGCTATTTTTCGGAAAATGTCGCAGGAGAAAAGGTCGTTTGGGGTGGAAAAATTGTCGTTTCCTCCGCCGGAAAAGATCTCCCACACGCTATCCAGGCAGACATCCTCTTCTAAAATTTCCCTTTTAGTTACCCTATTCCTCACTTTCTGTGCAAACAAAAAACGAACCCTGAAGATTGGCCTCATGGACCAGGTAGTACCTTTTTGGATGTGAATTCAATCTCTATTCAGGTAATTATGGGATATGGAGGCCTCCGCGGTGCCATTTGCTACGGTCTTGTTATGACACTTGGCGAGTTGTCTCTCGTCTCTTTGTCTCTATGCCTCTCTGTCTCTATGCCTCTGTGTCTCTGTGTCTCTGTGTCTCTGTGTCTCTGTGTCTCTGTGTCTCTGTGTCTCTGTGTCTCTGTGTCTCTGTGTCTCTGTGTCTCTGTGTCTCTGTGTCTCTGTGTCTCTGTGTCTCTGTGTCTCTGTGTCTCTGTGTCTCTGTGTCTCTGTGTCTCTGTGTCTCTGTGTCTCTGTGTCTCTGTGTCTCTGTGTCTCTGTGTCTCTGTGTCTCTCTGTCTCTCTCTCTCTATCTCTCTGTCTCTCTGTCTCTCTGTCTCTCTGTCTCTTTGTCTCTCTGTCTCTCTGTCTCTTTGTCTCTCTGTCTCTCTGTCTCTCTGTCTCTTTGTCTCGCTGTCTCGCTATCTCTCTGTCTCTCTGTCTCGGTGTCTCTCTCTGTCTCTCTCTCTATCTGTCTCTCTCTCTTTCTCTGCCTTTCTATCTCTCTGCATTGTGTCGATCTAACTTTCTTTAGACAAAGAAGCCATTCCCTGCAAAGACATGCTGGTTTCTACTACAGTGGTTGTTATCGCTGTAACCGTCTTCATTCAAGGAGTCACAATCAAACCCCTCGTTAAGCTACTTGGAGTTAAAACTGTCGAACCCCAGACTAAAACCGTTACTCAGCAGGTTTTCAACCACGTAGGTATATAAATGAAAAATAGTAACTGAAAAATTCAGAGCGGTGACGACATCATGGCTGGAATTGAAGCAATTGTTGGCGTCAAGGGCTCTAACTATGTAATTTTCTTGCCAATTCTATAATCCAAAGGTTATGTTTCAGTGGCGAAGACGGATGTCGGACTTCAATCAGTCTTACGTACAGCCTACTTTCATGAGAACCACGATCTCCAGAGGAGAGCGTTTGGTGGAGAAGTACTCGTCCATGTCGGCCGAGGAACACCGAAAGCGACTGCTGGCGTATGATCTCTAAACACTGAACATAGATTATCTATTCGATTTAATGAAGAACATAACTTTTGCATTTAAGGGCTTTACTGTTCACTGCATACGTATGAAAAGATGATAGGCCGTCGAAGCACAAGATCACTATTTTCAAGAATTGTAACACACACACCCACACACACTCACACACACCCACACACTCACACACACACACACACACACACACACACACACACACACACACACACACACACACACACACACACACTCTTTTCATATACTTTCTTTTCATAACAGTTGTTTACATGATAACGATACGGGGGGGGGGGGGTTATTACGGTTCATGTTTCGAGGTCATAGCCGGGTGGCTCGGGTTCCCATGTGTCAATTACCCAAGTACCGGATTATCGCGCAACTGTCACACCGGAGTTGGGTTTCAGTTACAACGCGGAGTACTGTATCAGCGCAACATTTTGCATCATCTGACGACAGGGGGGGGGGGGGGGAAGGTGCATTTGTGTTTGTGTGCGTGTGTGCGTGAGTGCGTGCGTGTGTGCGTGTGTGTTTAAATTTACCAGCAAACAGTTCAAATTGTTATTGCCCGGCAGGCAAAAAATTTTATTCATACAAGAGATCATTTAAATAAATAAATAACAATTAATGTAAACTGAGAAAAATAAATCACTTCCTAACTCTGTCATGGCACACACAGAATCCAGCCAGAGAGAATACTTCGTCAATGACGCAGTGGGGATCATCTCCGTACTTGTTCACATGAGACAAAGAAGTCATATCAACCTCCAGTTCATCTTTACGCCCGTCGTAGTACATTGTAGCCTAAACTTTGATTTACCACTTTTAAAACAATTTATAACTTCGAAAATAGCGTCGTTGGGTGAAGTTTCCACTTTCACCTTAAAATGAGCAAAGGACATCTTCGCCTTTCCTTTAAACGAGGGTACAAATCCGTCTTTGTCTTTCACGTTGTTGTACTTCAGAAGGTCATCATTTGGGGTTAGCCTGTAAAAATATACTTTTTTACAGTAAGATTACGTGTGCGTGTGCCTGTAAGCAAAAATTACTTGCGTGTGCGTGTGCGTGTTCGTGTGCGTGTTCGTGTGCGTGTGCGTGTGCGTGTTCGTGTGCGTGTGCGTGTGCGTGAGCGCGTGCGTCTGTGTCTATGAGTGTGTGAGTGATAAAAAGGTATAACTCACTTTTCAGCAGAAATAATTCTCTTCAGTGTTACTTTTGCACACAAATCTCTCACTCCTTCAAGTTGAGCATCAATAGCGGCCACAAGGCCTTCGACAATCATCTGAAACACTACTAACTTCTGAAGACGAAGGGTCTCACCTGGGTTTGGTTTCTATCTCTTTCTGTAGACAAGGCGTTTTGCCAGTTGAGACAGGTGCACCAGTGAGCAGCAACACCGGCCTTAATATGACGCGTTTATAGCGTCAGTCGGACTTAGACTTTGATTTTCTTTAACAAAATTGGCAAAAAACCGACGCGGGCCATGAGAGATCCGAACCCATGCCCTCAGGCAATTGGACCCACCTCATCGCAAGTTCTGTCGGCTGGAATCGGTCGAAGCATGGATAGCGACCGTTGCTTTTTATCCTGCTCTTTTTCTACATCTTCAGGCAGATTCAGAATATCCAGGAATGTAGAGTGAACATCAAAGGGAGTAGTGAGACGGTCTTTGTTTGCGAGTAGATTGGCTCGAATCTTCTTTCCCAACTCTGTTTCTCTGAACTTGGGAGGGAGGCGAACTGAGAACATGGGGAGTCGCTGAAAAATTGTATATGTATTGGAGAGATTTCTGTATCTGTTTCTCATTCTGCCTACCTGTCTCTCATTCCCTATCTGTCTCTCCCTATATTTTTCCAAGTCTCTCAATCTCACTTTTCTGTTTGAACCCCTCTCTTTTTCTGTGACCTTCTTCGAAACAACTCAATTCAGGAATATAAAGCTTTGATTTTCCTGAGTTTGCAGACAATTTTTGTTTACATTTTTGTACCAATATAACGCTAGATTATAATCTAATTTAAACCGGATTTTTTTCTACTTTATTTTGCGTAACTTTCACTAGCTGAACATTATTTAATACAAACGTGTTGTGAATTTGGGCTGATGTTTATTGCCCAAAAACGAGAAAAATTTGGTTTATCGCCGATTTCTTGTTGAAATTTTTCATATCAACTTATGGCATCGTTTTCCTTGTAAAATTTGACTCAGGATTACATGCTGTAATGAGAAAATTTATTTAAAATGAGCGCGCGAGCTGCCATAACCATATTTTTTAGCTGGGGGGGGGGGGGGGGGGGCGCACAGGTGCGCACTGCAACGCAGCCCGAAATGTTAAGAAAATATGGTTTGAATCGCTTTCGCGCGTATTATTTTTTATTTTGTTTTTCTAAACAGTTAAGCCGACGTAAAATAACACCAGGAATCCGATGGAATTATTTTAAAACCGATACATCTTTGTATTCTCGGCCAAAACCATGTTTTTTCGTATTAAAAACCGGTTGAACCCGGAGCACGTCCGATTTTAAAATAAAACCTCTTAGCATTTCGGGTTCGCGCGGAGGGCGCCTCTGCGGCCCCTTGATTTACCTCTTCAAGCTGTCCCTGATGAGTATCCCTAATCTTAGTGAATCTGTGTCCATGATCAGCCATTACAATCACAACCACGTCATCCAGAAGTCCTTCCTTATCCATGGATTCCAAGGATGTGGCGAAATCTTCATCCTCTACCTGTAAAAACGTATATGCTTATGAAAACTCAAGCCTTACCTCGATGAGATTGACGCTGTCGTGACTAAGCGCACCCTGGTGCATGAGTAGAAACCGATCCACATCCTTGTACTCTCTGAGGAACTCCTCACTGTAGCGGAACCAAGATTTATGTCCGGGTTCTGATCCGAAACATTGGGCATTCCATTTGGCACTGCTTCTTTCAACTTCTCTGTAGAAAGGCCGGCAGTAGTGGTCGGTGGGGCGGTTTTTAAATCCTTTCAAGCGATATGTGAAGATTCCTAAAAACCAATAGTATGACATGTCTCTCATTTGACTTCTGCTTGTCTGAGTATCATTTGTGATTAGCGAGCTGGGGAAAGACAAAGGGGACTTTTCAAAGTTCAGCTTATCGCTTTTTTGGCTTAAAATATGTTTCTTGGTTCAAAACCACGAGTTTTGGGTATTTGAAATGTTGAAAAGCTTATTTTGGCAAAATAAAACATTTTTTTTTCGAATTTTGTTGCCAAAAAATTGAGCTATTAAATTTTTTCCTGATGGACGAAAAAACTCCCAATCAGCATCGAAGTCAATTTTCGTCAAGACGATTCAATGGCACTTCGCCAACTGCCAGAACAGAGTGTTATTTTATAGGGTGTATGTGGTCCCGCCACGGAGAGCATTGGCAAAGTGCCAAAAGTCGTAAAAGTGTGGAATACGCGGTTTTTGGCAAGTCGCCAGCTGTTTTTGTGGCGAGATTCTTTTCCCAATGCAGGAAAAGAGGCGGGGTTTGACATAAATCCAGTTTGTTGTTGTTGAATCGACTCGAGTTTCCAATTGGAAAAGCCGTGATGATGAACCCACCTACTGCAAAAGCGTCTTCTCCATAAAGAGTGGCATAACCCGCATTAGAGAAATTTCCCCAGACAAATGGATAAGCCTCATCTACAGTGGAAGCGTTGGCGAATCGCCTTCTGAAGCGAAAAATTACTTATCATTTTTTTTTCAAAAAACCTTGTGTTCGGCAATTCCAGCTCTGTTTTTCCTGTTAAAATCGGTATAAAGGCTTGGGGTGTTCCATCACCTACGATGTTATACCCTGAAAAAGATCCTTTCTCTCAAATTTCTCGAACCCTTGCCATTCATAATCACAGCTTCCATTTTGTCCAGCTGCCTTATCGTGGCGGGCATTTTACGACGGAAATGCTGCTGACTCATGGAATCGAAGCCGAACATTGCCACGCTAAGACGATCGATTCCCGACTTGCGTCCGTTTGCGGTGGCCTAAAGAATGTGTTGACATAAGGCATAGTATAAAATTATATCGTAACACCAGCTGTATAGTTTGAATATAAAATCTAAGCAAAAACTGGAAAATTTGGTTGTATAGCTGTCGCCAAACGTGCATCCTGCCAAAACGGCCTAAAAATAGCAGCCGTGCGATACTCAGGCGGAAATAGTGTGCTCGAAGCGTAGACGCAGAGAAAAAGCAACTTTTTATAGCCGATGCTCGTTTGGCGAAAGCTACAATGAAAGTTACTTTACAAACCGAGCTATTTTAATTTAAAAAAAAGGAGATCTTTCCGGATACCTACCGATTCATTTTTTCTAAGACTTTCAGTCAAATTGCAAATTGCACCTTAGAATCTTCGTATGTAGGCTTTTTTAAAGTCCCACAACGCTTGGATACGTTCAAGATTCTTGGGGTCACCTATGTGTACGCAATATAATGCGCCTCATTGGTTTTTCGCCATTGTTGACGTAACCGTATAACACACAAAATCGTTAGATGCCCATGAAGAGGGTTTATGGTTATGGCTATGGCTGATGGGAATGGTCAGTACCACCGCGTGGGGTTTCTATGTGTTATACACCGTTAGATAGCTTGAACAATAGGAAATGATAGATTGGCGTCAAAATCTGTTAAGCAATCAATACAGACGAGATGTGCGCGTTCTAAGTTTGACGGTACACGGCGCCAGCACACATACACACACGCACGCACACACACATACACACACATGGTTTTCTAATCCAGCGCGTATTTTTAAGCTATTTCTAGAACGAGTATGAGGTAAAATTGAGAAAACCGTTGGAAATGCTCTTTTGGCGAACTGTTGAGTGCATTTTCTCGGCTATTACTAATAAACCAGGAAAGTATACCCCTCGCCCAAAGAGCTTGTAATAGCAGCGTGCGCATTTGACCCATAAAATTGTCTGCGTCTCCATGTTTCGCGCACTCATTAGCCCGTTAGATGCGCAGGTTAATTATAAGTCGTGGTGAGGAGTATAGCGTCGATTCTCAGCGCACGTTTCTTTGAAGTAGAGCCATATGATAAAAATATCATGTTCGTCTAAGTCATTCGAACCATTTGTGTTGTTTATTCTATTTGAGCATGGAATCGTGTTCATAATATTTTTGAATTTTTTTAGTTCTCGAAGCGTCATCAAGGAAAAAGTTGACTCAAACCCTACCAACTTAGGCAGGAATACAAAAATCGGGTTTTTTTTTCGATAATTGAATTCAGGCTATATCCTTTCGTTCTGGATAAAATTTTCATGTATAAAAATTAAAAACGTTAAAAAGTGTCCTATTTTCTTGTTTTGGAACAAGATGAACCAAATTAGGAGCTCCGGAAGTTTTGTCAAGAATATCGTTTGAATAGCGCGCCATTCTGCGTCTCGCTATTTCCCGCGCTCCCTCGCTTTTCTTTTCAGTCCAAATCATATAAAAAGGGTGTGTTTCAGAATCCTGAGAACGATATCTAATCAACGAAAGTGTTATTGAACAGACTTGAAAAATAATTTTTTTTACTAGGTCCTCCCCCTTTAATGAACATATGCAGAGAACAAAAGCGTCAAACGCAATTTACCACAACAATTAAAAAATCTTTAAATAAAAAACTAACCTTCGCTTTCTTCACAACTTCTTCGTTCTTCACAATAGACATCACCAATCCTTTCCAATACCGACTCCCCAGCAATCCATCCATAGTGCAATTAACAAAACCAAAGTCTTGCTTCATTTTCTCTCCCTCTTTTAAAATCACCGGTTTCTGGTCTTCATTTTCATAGTCCGTTTTGTAATCAAAGTAGGTCAAATTACAAGTAGCCGTTTTTCTCAAAATTCCAAAATTTCCCTTAAAACCGAGTTTCACAAACCTATCGTTTCTCAATTTCAAAGTTCCATCCTTGTCGACAAAAACCCAATTTTCTTCTTTCCCTCCTCTTAAACAATTTAAATTAGCATGTTCTATGAAAGGCATCATTTCAGCACCATTTGTCTCAAGTTTTGCTATTTTACAGCCCTGAAATTGAACTTTTTAGGGAAAAAACGGCCTTACCTGAGATTTTAGCCCTGTTTTTGATCTCCGTTGAGAATTTGACATTCCATCGCCTCCTACTATGAAAACGGTTAAATTTGAAGTAGTCATTTTGAATTCTGTGATTCTTGGAAGGGTTCGTTGAGAAAGTTTCACGAAAGCTGTAGAATCTTCTGACATGCTGATGGTGAAAACAGCAATTCCTACTAGAATGAAAATTAGCCTCAGGTCCCTTCTGCGGCAGAGAGAGGGAAGCCTTAATAAGAACTTAATAAGGTAGATCAAAAGAATGTTTACCGTAAGGACATATTGATTGGTAGCAAGCTCGAACGGCGCTTGGCAAGGAAAGGAAGGGGAATTGGGCGTTATCTTATCGCGAGGGTGGAGCGGAGAACGTGGTTTTGGATCATCGCTTGATCCTTGGGAAGGGAGGAATGGAGAGAGAGAGAGAGAGAGAGAGAGAGAGAGAGAGATAGACAGAGAATGAGAGAGAGAGAGAGAGAGCAAGATATAGAAAACGAATGAGAAAGAGAGAGGGGTTGACATAGAGAGAAAGATGGAAAGTGTGTGTGATAGAGCGCGAATTAGAAAAAAGAGCAAACCTGAGAGATTGAATGAAAATTAAAGAAAGATAGAGCTAGTGAAAGAGAGCAAGAGACAGCAAAAGACGAGAGTGAGTGTGTGTGAGAAAGAGAGAGAGAAAGGAAGAGAGAGAGAGAGTTAGAGTTAGAGAGAGAGAGAGAATGAGAGAGTGGGAACGGAGCGAGAGTTGAAAGAAAGAGAGAGAGGGAGAGAGAAAGAAAAGAGATAATCGTCCGTGTCTCCTAAAGCGCTGTCTTAAAGGGACCATCAGGGACCTTTTGCAACTTTGGCTCATGTGAAAGATAAAAATCAGCTGATCAAATATCTCTATACAACAGTGTCCAAAAATCTCCGTTTTTGAGAAATCTGTCTTCAAAGTGCCCAAAATCGGCCAACCGTCTGTAGATTCAGCGTATGGCCGCAGCGCCTGAATGCACGATGTTTACAAGCCAGTCTAATTTCGAAATTGTCATTCTAAGAAGACGAGATTACTCGGAAAATGAGCAGTGTTCCAGACAATTTAGCAAATATAATTAGTATAATTTTCGACCGTACCCGATGAAAATGAAAAGGTCCCTGACGGTCCCGTTAAAGAGCCGTGAGACACCGCAAAGTATAGACAGTTCGACAGTACCGTAGGCTACGATCCGTAGGAAAAAGTTGTTCTAAAACCAGCATCTGAATGCCAATAGAGCAAAAACTGTTTGAACCAGAATATCAATATATGTTTTTGCAATATGAAGAACACATCAATAAAAATGAAGTGTACGTAAGCAATTGGCGCCATTTCTGACCTACTCCAATCGTGGCGGGACCAGGTACTTAGAGTCTCCCAAATTTTGGCACTTTAAAGGAACCATCAGGGTCCTTTCTAAAGTTTATTTTAATTAATATATTTAATTTAGGTGATCAATTATATACTTATCATTTTAACCCCTTTTTCGCCTTAAAAGCCGTAATTTCAAATCAAAACTCAAAATTAATTTTTTCCAACGTGCTCCAGCTTACGTTTTTTCACACCATCTGCCCGCGCCGATAGCTGGTAACCAAAGGGTTCCGGGTTTGCTTCCACTTTCGTGCAAATGGTTTTTGCTGGCAAAACGAAAATTAACTGTTAAAATCTTACTGTTGTTTTCGGACGTTGGTTGGTAGAAAAAAGGTCCCTGATGGTCCCTTTAAGGACTTGTGATAAATGTGTAGATCTCATTCGTCTGATTAAGAATAGTGTCCCATTTTCTCTTTTTGGAGAAAAATAAACCAAATTAGACGCTCCTGAAGTTTAGCCGAAAATATCGTTTGAATAGCGCGCAACTGTGTCTCCCCTTTCCCCACACTCTCTCGCCATTCTCTGCCGTGTACACCTTCACCGGTTGCAGTCCAAATTATACAATAGGGCTATGTTTCCGAATCGTGGCAACGGTATCTATTTAATGAAGTTGATATTACAAAAATTTGAAAAACTATTTTACGAGGTCCTTCCCCTATAAGGTAATAAAAATCACCGAAAAATGCTCATTTTCCCAAACAAAACGCTTCTCCCCCAGACAACAATTTATGCAAAAAAAAAAAAAAATCAAAATAACATTATCTCACAAAGAAGGATTGACGGATTGTCACTGACGTACTGAAAAATAAGTGTCTTTTAGTTTTTGACGAAACCTCACCAGATCTATATTCAATTGTGAATGAGCTTTGGTGGCGTTGCTTGGTATGAGCGATGATTGGCGTGGGATTCAATTCACTTATGAATTCAGTGGTTGGTACATCACAGCAATACCTACGTCAACTTTTTTTAGATTACAGATTACAGATTTACCTAGGGTTTGTATTTTGATAATTAAAAACCTTCATCTCAATTCCATTATACACACACCCAGACAAACAAGTCACCCCAGCAAAGGATAGGAGTTTCACTTGGACTTTGAAACCAGGTTATGCCTGAAATTAATTCATTTTTCAAACCTTGGAATATTTTCTACCCAAATCCAATAATTGCAAAAGGAATATGGATCACTTGTTGTATGTCGTAGCGTTATTACTTGAGTTTGCCAATTTTCTGTGGCATGGAGAACGGCACCACAGCCTTCTGGCTTAAAAGTGGTTTTTTAGCAGTTTATATAAATGAATGTGAACATACCCTATCGGCACACTGAGGACCACCGAAACCGTGAGGACAGATGCAGGTTGAACAGTCATGTGGATTTTTGACTCCTCCATAGTAGCAAACAGTCGGGAAAGAATCACATTTTGCTATAAAATGTCTATAACACGCAAACACACACACACACGTACACGCACACGCACTCACACGCACACGCACTCACACGCACTCACACCCATACATACTCACATACACATACACACGCACTCATTCGCATACTCACATACACGCGCACACACTCACATACATACACACGCGCACACACTCACACACATACTCACATACACACGTACACACGTACACACGCACACACGCTCACACGCTCGTACACACACTCACTTACATATACACATGCAAATACACGCACACACACTCACTCACAAGCACTCACACTCACACGCACTCACTCACTCACTCACTCACACACTCACACATTCATACACTCACACACTCACACACTCACACACTCACACACTCACACACTCACACACTCACACACTCACACACTCACACACTCACACACTCACACACTCACACACTCACACACTCACACACTCACACACTCACACACTCGCACACTCACACACTCACACACTCACACACTCACACACTCACACACTCACACACTCACACACTCACACACTCACACACTCACACACTCACACACTCACACACTCACACACTCACACACTCACACACTCACACACTCACACACTCACACACTCACACACTCACACACTCACACACTCACACACTCACACACTCACACACTCACACACTCACACACTCACACACTCACACACTCACACACTCACACACTCACACACTCACACACTCACACACTCACACACTCACACACTCACACACTCACACACTCACACACTCACACACTCACACACTCACACACTCACACACTCACACACTCACACACTCACACACTCACACACTCACACACTCACACACTCACACACTCACACACTCACACACTCACACACTCACACACTCACACACTCACACACTCACACACTCACACACTCACACACTCACACACTCACACACTCACACACTCACACACTCACACACTCACACACTCACACACTCACACACTCACACACTCACACACTCACACACTCACACACTCACACACTCACACACTCACACACTCACACACTCACACACTCACACACTCACACACTCACACACTCACACACTCACACACTCACACACTCACACACTCACACACTCACACACTCACACACTCACACACTCACACACTCACACACTCACACACTCACACACTCACACACTCACACACTCACACACTCTTTCCTTTCCCATACCCTCCCTCTCTCTCTCTCTATCTCTCTCTCTCTCTCTCTCTCTCTCTCTCTCTCTCTCTCTGTCTCTCTCTCTCAGTTTCTTCGTCTTTTTTCTATCTTAAGTAGTCTACCTGAACACCCGTAAAAGTCGTTAGTCATTTTCAAGTCCCAGAACGATGGAAACTCCGATCCAATTGTGTTTTGGTATAACGGATTGCGTGTAGTAATTACTTTTTTATCTTTCCTAAAATGGAGTTATGCAAAGTGTGATAACATCTCGCTTACCAATTTGATTTGTAATGTAAAATGCTGCCGTAGTCATATGGAACATAATTTTCACTGACACTTCTTCCTTCCACTGTATATTGGGCTATCACACTGTACGCAAGAGGCTGCAAATGTTTTTAAACGAAGTTCGTTAAAAAATCAATACTTCATCAAGCTGATCGAACCAAACGTTGATATAATTATCTCTGTCTTGTCGTTTCTGGGTATGTCCGAATCCAAGAGCATGGAGAAATTCGTGAAGCACTGTGCTGAACTGAAATTTTATATTCATTGCCAACCCTACTTCGGCCAAAAAACGGCCACGCCCCCTTTTGTAGCCCAATATTTTGATGTAAAAATGAGAAATTCGAAAATCAAAAATCGAATAATCTCACTAATTTCCAAACACCGCCAAGATAGGGTGGGAGGGCACTATATATAGCCGTCGCCAAACGGAAAAAGGCAAGAAAAAGCCGCGTTTTCTCTGCGTCTCCGCGTTTTGCACGTTCTTTTTATCTGCGTATCGCACGAATGCTGGCACCAAGGCTGTTTTTGGCACGATTCCAATTTGGCGACAGCTATATAGCTGTCGCCAAATTGGAATCATGCCAATATCATTAGAATGTCCCAGTGATCCTCTGTTGATATTGAAATTCGTAGTCTAATTAGTAGTCGACAGAGCATGCTTTGCATGTTTCCGCAATTAGCATAGGATTTCATTTTGGCGACAGCCAGCCTTTTTCAAAGTAATATGCTCGATTGCGACCCGAAACTCAATCAATTCTGAAAAATGATGATTTTCAAACTCACGCTCATGCAGTTCGCTCCTATGTTTAAATATTGTTCATAAATATTCTTCAAGGGTACATATCCCAAGGAAGACGAACATATGTTGGGATCTTGGTTTGTGACGAACTGGATTGTGTTTTATAAAAAAATGTGAAATCAAAACCTACCTTCAGGCGGTATCCTTGGCTGCTCTCGTGAAAGTTTAGGCATGTTCGAAGTTAACTAGAGTGCACTGCCGACTAAAAAGGGATCAAATGGAACAAATGGTGGTGAAGCCACGTTGCTCTGCAAATCGATTGATCAATTTGTATTCAAGGTAGACTGATGTGTATCTATTAAAATTGAAAGACGTTTTTCACAAGATGGAACTGTAATCAAATAGGGGGTTAGACTGTGAAAATATACTTTTTACGGTGAGATTTCGTGTGCGTGTGCGTGTGCGTGTGCGTGTGCGTGTGCGTGTGCGTGTGCGTGTGCGTGTGCGTGTGCGTGTGCGTGTGCGTGTGCGTGTGCGTGTTGAAGCCACGTTGCGCTCACTTTGACTAATGATGCATGCACTGCTACAGACTGCAGGGCTGGTAAATTTGAGGGCCGGCCCGGGCTGGCCCGGGCCGGCCTGGCCCCGGCCCAACTTTTCACAGAGCGGGCCGGCCCGGCCCTTTGCCAGCCCTGGCTACAGAGATTTGCAGTTGAAACGTGGAACCAACAAAAACAAGGTGTGTCTCTCGAAAGGACGTTAGTGAAACAAAAAAACTGAGATATAGCATAACAGTGTTTGGCGAAATTGAAGGGGAAATGAGAGAGTTCAGGTCTTGAGAAACGGATCGGTGGGTTGGAATACGGGGGGATGGTACCAAAAGTGGTGGCTACCGTCCTTAGCCAACTTTCAGCTCTAGTAACGAGGTACAGGCGTTCGAAGGTTGTTCTCCACTTTCAACCAATTCTGAGACAGTGACATTGGTGTCTTTTTTTGTATAAATTTAAGGTTGGCCTATCAATGGCCCCCACTCGACTCAGAGTTCCAGCAAATGAAAGCTCCAGTAGCCTTTCGGTTTCCTGATCTTCGAATCTGTCGACTTGTCAATTTTAATATATTTCATTCGTCTTTTCACAAAATCCGGGGGCGGCGAAAATTCTCTCATTCCCCGAAAAATCTTTTGTGAATTTTCTGTATATAACGATGAGAATGCATTGTTGTTCATTCAGCTGGCTGGTCGTGATACCAGCTAACTTCAGCCGTGAATTTTCCCTTTTTTGACATTCCAATGCGTAGAGCTAAACCTCTTTTGTTCAGGTCGGCTATGCTCGTCTCCAAACTTCCTCTACTGCTGACGTGCCTGGTTGTTCTGCTTCCCCTATAGGCAAAAATTAATTTCAGTCCGTGCTCGTCATGGAAAGTTCTGCCGGCTTAATCGTCGAACTCAAAGCGCTCGTTACCTGCAGTCTTCCATCGCCTTTTAGAGTTGCCACTCGCGTAGAAGAGAGAACTGCTTGGTCTCCATTTGATTTTCGAACAGCTGGAACTGGAATAGGTTCTACGGTATTACTGAACAGTAATTCCAAACAAGGGACTTGGGACAATTGGGTTGGATACAAGCTGAATTTTACCTTTTACTACGAGCACACCTGCACTCAAGGTGGTTCCGTAGTCGTGAGCGATTTCTTATGTCGGTTTCCATTCCATTTTCAGAGTAGCTCTCGGCCAGTCGACTGTCTAATTGTCGAAGACGGCAGTAACAAGCGCTGCACAATCAACGTGAATTTGCAATTTTGAGGATGCTCATAAGAGTTGCCAGCTAATAAAATTGATTTGAATCATCGATGTATGGCGTGCGTGCGTGTGTGCATGTGTGCAGGTCTGTGTGCGTGTGTGCGTGTGTGCGTGTGTGCGTGCGTGAGTGCGGGCGTGCGTTCATGTGGGTGGGTGGTTGGGTGTGTAGGTGGGCGTGTTTTTTTCGAGTGTGTATGTTTGGGAAAAGGTTTCCGCAGCCTTAAAGGCAGAGGCCCACGAAAATGAAAATGGGCCTGTCCATAGCGTAGCGTAAGCGAGAGAGTGTCATTTTCAATGGTGAAATGCAGAGAGTTTTATGATTAGCATGGCGAGAGATCCATTTTCAGCATGGGAAATGAAGAGAGTGGCATAATTTCAGCTTAAAAATTTCGCGGGAAAACTTTGAGAAGCCAAATATAAGCAACGAACGTACATTTTCGGCAAAATATATATATTGTTCGATTCATCTTCGCAAGGTCTAATTTTGTAAAGCTTAAGTGTTAAATTCTAAGCACGTGCAACTGTTAACCAATGGATGCGAAATCCGCTGCTATGGCCTTCTTCAGAACCAATTAAATATTACATTGAGTCAAGAGGTTAGTCACTAGCACACACACACACACACACACACACACACACACACACACACACACACACACACACACACACACACACACACACACGCACACGCACACGCACACGCACACGCACACGCACACGCACACGCACACGCACACGCACACGCACACGCACACGCACACGCACACGCACACGCACACGCACACGCACACGCACACGCACACGCACACGCACACGCACACGCACACGCACACGCACACGCACACGCACACAATAGAAGAATTATTCCAGGTTTCGAAAAATGGATTCAAGCGGGAATAAACTTCTGGCAGACAAATACCTGTCTCTCTTTTGAACGAAAGTACTCTTTTCTTGAAAATCAAGGCATTAACTTTTTCGAGGGAGATGACTGCGCCGCATATTTTCATACCGAGGGTTTTGAAATGCCCTTCTATATCACTTTAACTAAAGATTGCCTGAATCTTGGCGTAGTTACCCACGAAATAGGTAAGGGTCTGTTTGAAGAGTGAACTCAACTTCTCTTTTTCAGCCCATGCCCTTGGCTTCCACCACGAGCATTCTCGTTTTGACAGAGATGAGTACATCATCATTGGAAACGGGAGTGTGAATCTGGCAAAGTTTGAGAAATCAGAGTTGGATAAGAGAATTCCGTATGACTACGGGTCGGTTATGCACTACCGCCAGCACAGTGGAGGGATCCAAACATTGGATGAAAACTACCAGGATACTATCGGTCAAAGGCGCAGACCTTCGTTCAACGATGTGAAAAAGGTCAATTTGGCCTACTGCAGTGGTAAGATCACTTTTAAAAACTTAAAAAAACCAATTCCGTTTAAGATATCTGCCCAAAGAGTCTTAACTGTCGTTATGGAGGTTACACAAATCCTAAGGTAAGCAGCGCCGACCTAAGTTAACGGATTTGTTTTGCATTTCGATGAACATATCCAGTCAGAAACACGCTAACTTAACCAGTACTTTTACAAAATTTCATTAAAAAAAAAACGAAATATTCTGCTCTTAATGACCAAAACTGAATCCTCGATGTGTCAAAAAACCCGATGTGAAAAGCCGGCAGTTAGGGCATTTGGCCCAGAATTCCCAGTATTTGAAAAAATTGCCGTGAATCCAAAAATTCAGATGTACTGTTTTCGATGGTGGGAAGTTACATTTTCAAAATTGCTATTGGGTTTGACGTAATTTCCTAATATTTCTTTATTTTCTATTTTGAATCTCTCATTTTTTGAATTCCCCAAGAGAAATCATAAAAATAGCATGAAATTGTGTCAAAACCAAAGGGAAGTTGGAAATTTAAATTCCCGCCAGCAAAACCAGCCCATCAACATTTTTGGTTTCACGGCAAATTTTCCAAAATTCTGGGATTCCTTCGTCGCTACGAGGCGGGGTGTGTGGTAAGGCCACAGTCTCTGCTGAAAATAAGGTAGATTGAAAATTGAAAAAAAAAAGATATAATGTACCCCGCGTTACTGTGAATACGCTTAAAAAAATTTTGCAGTAGATTTCTCTTTATTTATCTTTATTTAGATTGTAGAGAAGATTTCTCTGATTATTTTGATGTAATAATGGGTAATTCTAATATCAAAATCAGAATATTCTCATTTTCAAAAAAACGGCCGAATTAGGTTTAACGAGCACTAAATATATACTTCTCTTCTTTCTCTTCTTTTTTTTTCAAATTTCAATTCAAATCCTAAGGCAAGGACCGCCTACTTAAAGGGACCGTCAGGGACCTTTTGTAACTTTGATTCACGTGAAAGAGCAAAATCAGCTGATCAAAAACCTTATACAACATAGGGTCCTAAAATCTCCGTTTTCGAGAAATCTGGCTTCAAAGTGCCCAAAACCGGCCGACCGTCTGCAGATTCTGCGGATGGCCGCAACTCCTGCATGCACGCTGTTTACAAGCCATTCTAATTTCGAAGTTATCATTCTAGGATGAATTACTCGGAAAATGAGGGGTGTTCCTGACAATATAGTATATAGAATTAGTATATTTTTAGCCCGTATCCGATGAAAAAGAATGAAAAGGTCCCTGATGGTCCTTACACAGTCTCTGTGGAGACTGTGTATTAAAGGGACCGTCAGGGACCTTTTTGGAAAGTTTAATGTCGATATCGATTTTTTGACCTCGGTTACGGTAGTGTACTGTAATTTTGTAAAATTCCTAAGGTAGGAACATCCTACCTAAATAAACAGATTTTTTTGGGAGCGGTGTTTGAAAAAATGATTTCAATTGAAATTATTTGAATTGCATACTGTTTAGCCAGGGCTCCTATTGACAGCCCTACTACGTCCGTATGGTGCGGAGATCGGCTTTTTTACTTTCGTTTGTTTTCTACGGTGTTCCAAACTTATCTGTTATTTTGGGCCCGATCGTTGGAAACAGACTATATTAACTCATATTTTCAGAATTGTTCCAAATGTCTGTGTCCGGAAGGATTTGGAGGAAATCTTTGTGACAAAATAACAAGAAGATTCGAGGAATGTGGAAGTTCTGTAAGAAAAGCAACGGGAAAAATTCAATCCATCGAGGCAGAAGGAAACATTACTTGTTATTACATGATCATGGTAAAAAGAAGATATTAAGAAACATAAAATAGATATTTTAGACATCACTCAATATGAAAATCGAATTCGAACTGACTGAATCTGTATTCGAACAACAAAATGTTTGTGAAAAGGAATATGTGGAAATCAACTACGGGAAGGATTTTTCAGTGACGGGCGCGAGATTCTGCAACCGATTTCCATCGATTTCACTTTCTCAAACAAACAAACTTTTTGTTATTTATAAGGGAATCAAAAAAGAACAGAAATCGAAGTTCAGACTCAAGTTTCGGCAAGTTCGTAACGAGTTTGTTTTGAAGCATTTAAAATATACCACTGATGTATAATTTTCTAATGAATGTTATTGTAAAATGGAGACATTACTGTGTCTGAACCTCTCTCTGCCTCTAGTTAGGTCCCAGGTAGCAGGACGGGTCGGTGCGGGGCTTGAACACTCCGGGAGGATTGAAAAATAAACCGTTCCTCCGGGACTGGAAGCGTTGATGACCATGTAGCCGCCGGCACCCATGTAGAAGGACTTGTCAGCCATCGGAGACGAGGGAGAATGAGGAAATAACCGGGAAAGGGGTACTTATACAGTGCGGTGCAAAACCCCTATTTTTAGGAGGTTTCTCGAAAACCGGTGGGTTCTGAGTTATGCGACCCATACCAATCGATTCCCCATGTAAAATTACCCCAAGTTTAATTAAGTAAAATTTTTTAATTAGCTCATTAGAATATTCCTGGTTTAACTTCCTGTTTTCATAGCGGAGCAAAACTTTAGGTCCACCACCGAAAATTGAAGTTTTTGATCTAAAAACGGCGGTTTAAGACATCCAAATCGGTTTTGAGCAAACAGGCAGTTAAAACATATTCCCAATTCATCAAATTCTTCCAAGTACTGTTGTTCGTCTGTTGAGGATTCCATTTTTATGAGGGTTGAATGACTTTTCGCGGGAATTTTCATCGGAACGCCCTCAACTTAGGGCCGGTGTGTTCCAAATCGTTCATTTGGGGTTGATGCAACTATTTTCTTAAATTTTGGTCGCTAGTAGACCCACACCAACACAGGACACCCTGATTATATATAGAGAGAAAACCAATGGTTTTTGACTGAATTTTCACTTGTAATTTGTTTCACTCCGGATAAGTTTTGCACCGCACTGTAGGGGGAATGATGTGACCTTACGGGGACATGAGCACAATAAACATCTTGGAGCTCTGTCGTCTTATGGGGTGTTCTTAAAGGGACCATCATGGAGCTTTTTTTCTACAATGAAAACCAACGTCAGATTAGAAGAGTACGATTTTTTCAGTTAATTTTCTTTTTGCCAGCAAAAACCATTTGCACGCGAGTGGAACCGAACACGGGACGTTTTGGTTACCAGCTACCTGCGCTAACCAGTTGGCTATGAGGTCGATGGAAGTTCAGCGCAGCGTGTTCCTAATCCCCCGCGGCTTTCACCTCGGACAGCGGGCATATGGTGTGAAAAAAACGTAAGCTGGAGCCCGTTGGAAAAAATTAATTTTGAGTTTTGATTTGAAATTACGGCATTTAGGGAAAAGAAGTTGAAAATGATAAGTAGATAATTAATCAACTAAATTGAATTTATTAATTAAAATAAACTTTTGAAAGGACCCTGATGGTCTCTTTAATGACAAGAGTGTGAGGAAACTCTTGTTGTTAACGCAACAACGTGTATTAGATGGGTTATCGATTTTGAAAATTTTGAAATCGCTTTTGCATTTAAAGGATGAAATAGCGAAAAATAAACGCGAGCCCATTCGCTTTCAGTTCCAACGTTTTGACAACTCGTTCTCTACACATCATGTACATAGAAGAGGTAAGGTCTCAGTTTTTATATTATAATAGTCGATCTCTGTAAGAATATTAAACTCAGCGCTGTGCTTTGTTTCAAATTTTCCGTTTTAAAGGTAGAGGCCCACGAAAATGAAAATGGACCTGTCCATGACGTAACGTAGGCGATAGAGTGTCATTTTTAATGGTGAAATGCAGAGAGTTTTATGATTAGCATGGACAGGCCCCCCTCTTCATTTTACGTGGGCCTCTGCCTTTAAGACGGAGAATCTGAGCCAATCGAGTATTCTTTTGGGACCTTCCAGAAAAAGTGTTTCTGAAGTGGCTAACAATGATTGAATAATAATATTAAATAAATTCGGGAATTTTGTGTTTTGGCGCCCGAACACTCGACCAAGTCAATCCAAATCTCCTTTCATTGAGTGTTTCAGACTGTAATTTCGTTCGATCAGCTGCCGTACCAAGTTTGCCGATCCATTCACGAAAAGGTTAAGTGTCCATGGTTTAAAGTTAATCCCACCATTTAGTTAAGCTACGAACAATTTGCAAAATTCGAAGAATGCAGTAAGTCTTCTCGTAAGTTTTGTGAACGCCGTTCTTCCTCTCTACATTCGTACACACTGGACAGTGTGCTTATAGAGGTATATATTCTACTTTTAAAGTAAAAGATATGCTAAGAATGGCGACGTAAGTG
>OZ059906.1:21232005-21357005 GCA_964057215.1 Oscheius myriophilus
GAGGGATTTTCATTAAACGTAGAAGTGTGAGAGACCGCAACCAGGGAGAAGAGGCCGATGTAACGTATGATGAGAGCTAAAAGTTTCTGAAAATATAGTTCCAACTGGACAGGAGTACTGTATGAATTGCAGGCAAGAATGGATCGAAAAGAACATACAGAACTAACTAACATAGTTCATACACTAATAGGTTTTGCAGGGGCTTTAGGCGAGCGCTTTTACGATTACTCTATGAAAACAAAAAATCAGGCAAAGGAAAGAAAAATCAAAAACCGAACTTTGTTTTCTGTCTGCGTCTCCACTTTTTCCATGCTCTCTCGCCATTCGTCTCGCACCCTCCACTTTCGCACACTCTCACGCCTCAAAACAAAATCTTTTCTGAGGATGGTGGAACCTTTCAGTATAGTTGCCGCCAAACGGGCATCATTCCAATTTGTGCCTACATTCTCTGTTGATATTACGATTTTATGCTAATCTATCATTAACAGAGAATACTTAAACGAAATTGGCATGATGCCCGTTTGGCGTCAGCTATAGCTGTCGCCAAACGGAAATCATATGCTAATAAAGGAAACATGCAAAGCATGCTCTGTCAAGAATGATTAGACTACGAATTTCCCATATCAACAGAGCATCACTTGAACATTCTAATTTTATTGGCATGATTCCAATTTGACGACAGTTATATACTTGAGTGTTTCCACCCATGGTCATAGTTCGCAAAAATTTTTTTTAATGATAATTAACTATGCTAAGTTGTCTCGCGCCCTCTTCATTCCCAGAGGTGTCACATCTTATTAGAATAAAATTTGGCTCATACGCATGCCTTGTAAATGCCGGACAAGCAGGACGTACTGGCCATCTACAAATCTGTAGACGGAGACCCGTTTTTGACGACTTTAAAGCGTAATTTCTCGAAAACGGTAAATGTTCGACCCATAGTCATACATATTTTCGTGATCAGCGAATGTTTCTATTTTACTCTAGCCAATATTGTAAAAGCCGCCTGACTGTCCCTTTAGTGAAGCAATCGTGCGATGCGCAGGTAGAAATACTGCACAACCAAGACAAGACGCAGATAAAAAGCTGCTTGCTCGTTTGGCGATGGCTATATATGCTCGTTTGGCGATGGCTATATAATCAAGAACAGTGGCCCAAATTTTATTTCACATTGGCTGGAACGAGAAATTGTGCTTAATCGGGCAATCAGGGGGCTTTCCTTTTATTTTCGATCGTATACAGTTGGAAATACTGCATAAAATCATGGAAATATACAGTCGGAAACAACGATGCTGAATTGGCTCGGACCTTCCTTATTTCCAGCGCTATCTCACTAGGGAATGTTCCCAATGGTCCCGCAGCCAATCCGGGTGGGACCTATACGTATCGATAGAGAATTCAATTCTGAGTAAGTCCTGGAAATTCATTTTTGCTCAACATGGCTAGAGTTGAAGATATGCTCGCCAAACCTACTTCGGCCGATTAGGCCGCGTACACGCCCTGAGTATCGTGTATTGTACACATTATTCTAAAAATGACAACAAAACAATGGAACGTTGTAGTTTTGGCATCAACAATAACTAAATACGCATAGTAACTCGATTTTTCCAATTTGGCGACGACAGCTATGTAGACGATGAAAGATGTAAATAGACCTCTTGATAACATTTAGAGATGAGGACGTAATTGCAACAATTGCTTCCATTATTCGTGAATCAAATCAGCCTAGCGAATTTATTGTTTTTAATGGTGACCTAAAAGTATATCTAGATTATTATAATTACAATCGATTACCACAAATAGCCCGCCTTAATTTTCTCTTGTGTCATTTTCCTAACCTTATACTGTCCGCGCAAATCAATGTGTTCCGAAAAAGCAAAGACTGTATTTCCCATAGCTCTCATGTTCCGAACCGTTTTTCTACTACTTGTAATAAGTCAAGTAAATGGAGAAATTCTACACAACATCACACTTGAGTAACTTTTATGCATTAATTTTTTCTACTGCTATTTTTTCAGAGAAGCAATTGCTTTGGTTAAGTTATGGATTCAAAACCCACTGCTTTGGCCGATCTCCGAACCAATTCCTTACTACATCGCACCTAAAGGTTACACACACGCACACGCACACGCACACGCACACGCACACGCACACGCACACGCACACGCACACGCACACGCACACGCACACGCACACGCACACGCACACGCACACGCACACGCACACGCACACGCACACGCACACGCACACGCACACGCACACGCACACGCACACGCACACGCACACGCACACGCACACGCACAAAAAAGGGTTAACGCCGTTTCAGCTTCGGAGACTTGGACTGAAATAGGCCTAAACTTCTAGGCGAAGAACACTTGTATTTCTTTCAAACGAGAGCGTTTCCCTATTGAAAGAAGTGGAATTCATTTTACTTACGCAAACAACTGCTCTGCACATCCGGGACGCCTCGGTTTTGAAATTCCGCAAAACGTTTTTTTAGGCGAAGGTTGCCTCGACTTTGCAACAGTCACTCACGAAATAGGTAGTGCTGCAAAAACTTTATTACACTTTGAATTTGAGGTCACGCTCTTGGTCTTCATCACGAACATTCTCGTTATGACAGAGATTTGTATCTTAGCATAGATGATCGAAAAATTTCTGAAGATTTGAAAATTGCTTACAAAATGTTTGACAAAGCGGAAATGGATAGGAGAGTGCCTTTTGACTATGGCTCTGTTATGCTCTACGGCCAGCACCAAGGACGTATCCGAACTTTGGATGAAAACTACATGGATACTATTGGACAACGGCAAAAACCTTCTTTCAATGACATAAAGAAGGTCAACTTGGCCTACTGTGGCGGTAAGAAATGTATGACACACTTTTTCTAAATAAAAGTTTTTTTAAGACTTCTGCCCGAACAGTTTAGACTGTCAGTATGGAGGATACCCGAATTTCAAGGTAATTGTTTTTTTAAAACTGAAAGAATGTTGCCATGTCATTGTTTAACAAGAGGGTATGCGTGCCTTCTGGCTTGCGGCGGTCAGCTACCACACACACCCGCTTCCTTTGGTCGTATGTAAGGCGACCTGCGGCCGCACAAATACGTGAGCATAGGCCGTCTATTTGTGGTAGATGACTACTCATTATTCGGCCGTCGGCCGTGAAAATAGCCTGAAGTATCAACGGTCGATCTCACCTTCTGCAACAGAGAAAAAGCACACACACATACACACATACACGCAGACACACTTACACACATATACACACCCGGAAGTCAAAAACAAAAACCTTCTGTAAACAAAGGACAGTTGGCTATTCGCTGTAAAGAACTATTGCATTTCGACCAATCATTTTTGGCTGGATACCACTCTTGATAGAAAAATTTAACTCCAAAAGGCCGTGATTGGCCTTAAAAGTTAGCCCTAGCACTGCAAAATTTTTGGTTTTGCTTTTACGCGAGTGGCCTGGCCTTTCTTCGCCCGAACCAAAACACATTCAAAGAAATTGGTGAAAACTGTGCAACTCGGATGTTTGACGATATTTTACAAGAACTTATACGAAAGCTGAAAACTTTTCATAACTATTAAAATACCTTTTGTTAATCAGTAGATTTAGAATTGTTCGAAATGCCTCTGCCCAGATGGATTCGAAGGAGATCTCTGCGAAAAAGTGACAACAAACGTGGAAGAATGCGGGGAGGCTACTCTGACGGCAACGGAAAGTTTCAAATTCATCAAGGCAAACGGAAATATCACTTGTTTTTATATGATTACGGTAACTGGAGCTCTCAAAAACTTCATAATTTTATTTTCAGGCTCATCCTGGTCGAAAGATCAACTTCGAGCTGACTGATTTCGTTTTCACTCCGCAAACTATTTGCGACGAGGATTATTTGGAAATCAACTACGGGAAGAATTTTTCAGTTACCGGCGCGAGATTCTGCAATCGATTGCCTACCGTTTCACTTTCTCAAACGAACAAACTTTTCGTTATTTATAAAGGAAGCGGAAAAGAGCAGAAATACAAATTCAGACTCAAGTTTCGGCAGGTTCAAAACGAGTTTGTCCCGAAGGAATTGAAGAAGACACTTATGCAAAATTGAAAATAAACTGTCGTTGTAAATTTTATGCATACTTAAACGTTTTCTCGTGTCGTGGTTGTATTTTTTCTCGATTGTCGATTGTGTTACCTTTGTAGTCTGTTTCCAACAAACGGTCCAATTAAAACCGATAAGTTTGGGACATAGTAAAAAACAAACGAAAATAAGTACCCGCCACCGATTCCGCCACCTTGCGGACGTAAATCGGCTGCCAATAGTAGTCTTGGCTAAATGCCAGCGTTGGCAATTAGCTGTCGCGGCGGGACCAGGTCACCCAGTCCTTTAATTTCACGGTGCCTTTTTTCGGAAACAGACCAAATGAATGGCGCGCTATTCAAACATTAAATTTTTGGCAAAACTTCATGCACACCTACTTTGGTTAATTTTACTCAAAAAGGGAAAATGGGATTTTATTCTCAAAAAGGAGAATGAGATATACTCCTCATTCATCACAACTCCAGAAAAAAACATTTTTAAGCGGTCCATATATTTAAACATGCACTAATGTACCCTAGGGACTCTTTTCTGACCTGGGAATGTTCCTGGAGATCCACCCAATCCAGTTAAAAGCGAAGACCATTGTTTCCACTGCTGACAATTGTTCTTCTACTATCTGGATTAGGCCTTGGAAATGGAAATCCCATTCCTCTCATCTCGGACGAGTGAGTTATCAACACGTAATTTGATCTTTTACAGAGAAGCACGTGCAACTGTTAACTGATGGATGCAAAATGCGCTGCTATGGCCTTCTTCAGAACCAATTAAATATTACATTGAGTCAAGAAGTTAGGCACTAGCACACACACATACACGCGCACACGTGCACATTTATACACGTTTATACACGGGTTTCACGAGCATTCACCGCATCTTTAGCAGAGAAAAACTTTAGAGCGCTATTTCAGAATAGCGTTTCAATCTTCTTCCCCATCAAACAATTTATACTAATCAACATGGTCAACTAATTTAAAGTATATCACTTCAAGCACCATTTTTCGTCACTGCCGTACTGAAAGAACGATTTGTTATAGGAATCTACGCAATCTCACCACATCGATACTGAATAGTAAACATTGATCGGCTGACGTGTGGAAGAGAGGTATTTCTTGAGTTTGCCAGTTTTCCGTTGCTTGGAGGAACGCTCCACAACCCTGTGGCTAAAATGATGTGTTTGTAAATCATTCGTGAAACCAAAATGTTATCCTACCATTTCACTACAGAAGGGACCAGCGTAACCGAGAGGGCAGATGCAAGTTGAACAGTCACGTGGGTTGGGGGTTCCTCCGTTGTGGCAAATAGTGTGATGATTGACACAATTGGCTGAAAAAGGACGGAAAATCCTGACACTCTCACACTCACACACTCACACACAGGGAGATGATAGAAATTTATAGAAAACAACAGAGACAAACAGGCAGAAGGAGAATGTGAGTGACAAAGATATAAATTAAGAAAAACAAACAACAGAATTTAATGTATACAACATAATCTTCATCAATATGTTTTAATTTGCATATGAGGTCGAAGAACTTTATTCCTAGGTTTAGCTGGTTTTCTTTCGCACTATTTGTACAAGCTGTATAGATTATCCAAATAAGAATATACTTCTGAAATATCTGGACGATCCGCTGGGTTTTCTGCCCACATTCTAAAACAAATTTTTGAAACACCTACAAGACCAACTTACTTTGGAACGAGGTCTGTCAGCCACGGATAGTTGAGGTTGTCCATTCTTGGTCTTGGGATTCGCTCGTTTTCGGTTTTGAAGTCAAGGTTCTCAGGCAAATATGGGGCTCTGAATATGTTACTTCAAGTTTCCGTAAAAGCCCACTTTCGCTGAGCAATCTCCCAAATCGTTATCCCCAAACTGTAAATGTCGACAGCTGAAGTGCACTCCTCGGTTGACCCTCCTAATCCTTCCGGAGCCGTGTAGTACGGAGTTCCAAATCTTGATTTGGGCGCTTTTCTTAATAAATAAACAGTGTTTTTTTTTCAGACAGCACATAACACATACGCCAATGAGGGAACTTCTCGTTTTACCATTCCAAAATCAGCCAGCTTCAGAATTTTCTTTCTGCCCACTTCTGTTATGAGCAAGCTGAAATAAGTTTTAGGAGAAAATGGAAAATGGCTACTTGTCGGGTTTGACATCGCGATGAATTAGTCCTTTTGAGTGGAGGTGCTTCAATGCACTGGCTGCTTGTAGACACCACTCCAGGATCTCCTTCTCCCCGTACTCGGACTCTGCGTCATGAATTGCTAAAAAGGAATAAATGTCTAGGACTATGATCTGTTTCCCAATAATGGTACATGGAAAGTCAAGGACCGTGGAACCTAGCTTCGCCGCGACTTTTTTTTTGGCCAGCCCAGGCAATTGTCCGAGTTGTTGTGTTCGTTTATATGTCATGGTGTGCACCGTGGGACTGTGCCACGTGTCTGCGTCTCTCACTTCCTCTATCTTTCGCCAAAACGTGGGCTAACTCATTGTCAGGGTAAACTCCACGGAAGGAAGGGAAATGTGCAGAATTAGCATAAGTGCGCAGTTGACCGTTTCCAATGGGTTGGTTCCCAGTCTCGGCCGGCGGTGTATCAGTCAGGCCACAGGCCGTCCAACTGAGCGGCCGAAGGTTGCAAATCCGTGCGGCCGCATGTCTCCTGCCGCCCATTCAGGAGCAAAGTCCCCCACGAGCGGCCCAAGGCCGCGAGGAGTAAAAACCGCCGAAGGCGGGCCGTAACTCCTGGTCGTTTGGAAATAAACTGCGTTCATGAAAAAACCCCCAATCACAAGAAACAAAAAATTTTATTTTGGTAGGGATTGCTGACCAAAATTTGCAACTGACAGTTATCAAGCACAGATTCTGCTAAATAACCAAGAGATTTCTTTAACGCGAAAGTATTTTCTTTGAAAAAATATACATCCATACAAAAATTTGGTAGTTGTCACTTTGTTAGCAGCGCAACGTAATTTGCATAAAGGTTTACCCCTTCATTTCCCCCAAACCGGCCATGGGAAACATTTTCATCAAAAATATCCGTGAAAAACGGCCGCAGGCCGCCTGTACCTATGCGGCCGCAGGCCTCCTACCTGAGCAGCCGAGGGCTGCGTACATATGCGGCCGAAGATTACATGATCGTTTTAAATCAAAATAAAAACACACACATAAAAAACCTTTATCACCAATTTTTCTCGCCCGTTTTTTAAAATTACCATTTATCAAGTTTGTTAAACTTACTGTTCCATAGGGAGCCACAATCCATGTATTCCAAAACTATGCCGATCGGTTCCTTTTTCTCTTCGTCATTACAGACAAGACCGTACAATTGCACAACATGAGGGTGATTTCCACACTAAATTTTGTCCATTTTGTGACATACGAAAATTTCACCTCGAGTAGTTTGGTGAACTCTTTCAACATTTCATTTATGCTCGACGCTTGACTCTCATTGAATTTTTTCAAAACCACATAGGAACTGGAAAAATCTCTGGCAACCAAAAAAACACTTACGGGTTATCCGGAATTCGCACTCGAAAAGCCTCCGCTTGAGCCCCGCCCCCAAGTTTTCTACAAGTTTCAATATCTTGAAGCCAGATTCTTGGGACAACTGGTGACATCACGTCAAAAATGGTATTGGAATGATGGGAAAATCCTAAAATACAATAAACTATTATAAAAAACGATGTGAAAACTGTTTTTAGAAAACGGGTCTGTGCGCTTCACTTGTCGAGGCGTCATTTTCCCATGAGCTTTGTTTGGCGTTGGCTGAGAACACAAAGCGACTACAGGCTCAGGAGGCTTCTGAAACATAAATTTTGAAGCAAAGCATTTTCCTTACAGTTTCAGCACCATCAAATGAATCCGGAACTCCAGAATCATCTCGTTTCTTCGGGGAATCGGGAATAGTCTAAACGGTTTTTGTATCATAAAGGTCAATCTTAGGAAAAAATGATAGTACTAGAATTGTCCCAAAATGGGTCTAAAACCTTCCTATGGGCCGTAAAGACCATTTTGAACCTTTTAGGTCAATATCGGTAGGGTACTGTAATTTTGTAAAAATGGTCGAATTGGCGTTTTTTAATAGCTTTAGTCGTGAGTACACCGAACCTAAGCCTTAAATAGTGAGATGTTTCTGCACTTCCGAAAGGGACCCAGAAAACCTCAAAAAAGTGAAAAAATGCGTTTGAAATTGCAGTTTTTCGCATTTTTCGATCGTGTCATGTAAGGGCAGCAAAAAGCCACTATTCTTGAGAGATGCACCCCATTTTTCGGCACATTTTGAAAAAAATAAAGTCCGAATAACTCCGTGTCCATCATGACGAAAATCGACGTTGAATCTGAAAATTTCCATCGATTTGATCAAAAAATTTGACTTTTTGTAGGTCAAAAATATTTTTTGCTCTAATTTTTTTCAAAAGGAGTTTAAATTACTAAAATATTTTTTTATTACACGGCATTTGCATCCGTTTAAGCGAAAAAATATTTTTAACCTACCAAGAGTCAATTTTTTTTGTATTTTCGGGTACTCTGATATGAAGGCTATTTCATATGCGACGGGATTGGTTATGAGTTTACTGACCTTCTAACTTAACGTTAGGCATTGGGATAAGAAGCTCTCTTAGGGAAGGATCCACCGGAATAAGATGGGTAGCGGAGCCATCAGTGGTCCCTAAGAGAGACAGATAGGGGAATACAGTAAGAGGGAGAACAGTAAAGGCTTGGGGAGATAAGAGGTAGATCAAAGGGGCATGTTCGAAATAAAAGAGGGTAAAATGAGGATTGATCAAACGGGGGAAGGACGATCAATAATACCGTAGTAAGCGGGGGTAAGCCGGAAGGGGTCGGAAGTCTCGAGCAATCGGGTCGGTCCTTATATACCCTGGGGCGTGGGCGGAGCTAGATCATTTCGAATATGGTCTCGATATTCGAATATGGCAAGATCAAAGGTGCCGACATCAAGCGTCACGTCAGTTGTCACTCAAGATTTGAATATGTAGGTCAAGTGACGTCATGGACGTTCCAGAACCTTCTGTAACAGCTGACGGTCATTCGAATATCTGGGTCAAATGACGTCATGGCATCCAGAGTCTTCCATGACAGTTGGTGGCTCATTTGAATATGGGCTAGATGGAGGAGAGCCCAGAGAGGTTAGAGGGAAGACAACCGGAGGCTGTCAGAGTGCTAGAGAGGAAGAGTGCGAGGAAAGAGAAGGCGCTCAGAATGAGAGCCCTGAGGGTGATCCGAGGATTACCCGACAGTATCAAACCAATGGAAAATTTATGATTCAAATTCGATTTTCGTCATGATGGTCATCGTGTTTTAACACTTCAATATTGCAAAAGATGCAGAAAAATGTGGCGCATTTTTGTACGTTGGCTTTTTGCAGCCCTTATATGACAAAGGTCGAAAAATGCGAAAAACTGCAATTTCAAACGCATTTTTCCACTTTTCGAGGTTTTCTGGGTCCTTAGCGAAAGTACACAAACGTTTCACTATTCAAGGATTAGATTCGGTGTACCCACGACTAAATCTGTTGGAAAATACCACTTCAAAAAACCATTTGTTGGACCATTTTTACAAAATTACAGTACCGTACCGTAACCCAGGTCAAGCAATCGATATTGACCTAAAAATTTCACGCGTCTGAATACCTTAACCATAAGACTAGAATTTCGCGGCAGGACTGGAGGTGGTTTTTCTGCAACTTTGCACTTTTCTGCTTGCATCTCCGTATTATCCGAGGCAAAAATTTCGTTGAGAAGCTAAAGATTTGTACACATGTGTTTTAGTTGAAACAACTAACTTCTTTTTGTAATTTATTGATAAATTCAAGTCTTTCGACATGTGGCAGCTCGTTTAGGCAAATTTGGTAAACTTCCTTGAAAATGTCGACATTTCGGACCAAGCCGGGAATCTAAAATGTAATTATGCATAAAAACCTGATCTAGCACCTTCTTTTTGATGGCAAGATATTCAAGAGCGAAGTTCGGAAAACAAGGGAACTCGATCAACAATGAACCCAAATCCTCTTGCCAATTTGCTGGGGCGTTGTTTGCCAAAATGTTGTCCATTTGTAAATATAGCTTTTCTTCTGCCTGAAAATTGACTATGGGGCACAAACAAGCGTATCACAATGACAGTTGAAGTGTTTTGTTAAGTTTGGTTGAATTTTTAACAAAAAAATACTTTTGACCTACCAATTTTGAATTTTTTCCTGATCAAATCGATGGAAAAATTCTTCTTCAAAGTCGATTTTCGTTATGAAGGTCATGGAGTTTTTCGGACTTCAATTTTTGAAAAATTGCGCAAAAACGCGGCAAATTCAACGGTAATAATGCCTTTTTATGTCACCTTTTATGTCAAAGGTCGAAAAATGCGAAAAACTGCAATTTCACTTTTTTAGGACTCCTGTGTAGAAATTCACGACTTTTTCGTCGATTAAATTTGATTTGATTTGATCTATTTATTGCATAAGGTATAAAATAAACAGTAAAGCCGTCGCCACAGAGAAATCGGCGAGAAAAAGACACTTTTTCTCTGCGTCTTGGCTTTTTGCACGCTATTTTCGCCTGCGTTTCGCATGAATGCAATTAAGGCTGTTTTTGGCCGGATTCCAATTAATTTTTTTTCAAATGTCTGATATGGGTCCTAGGATGGCTACAGACCTTGTTAAGGACCAATTCTAAGACTGTCAACTTTTTCCTAACTTAAGACAGTGGCATTAAGGTTGTCGCCTGAATCTTACAGAGATGCTGTCTTAAGACACGTTTTTGATAAGTTCGAGCAGTGGGTGGACCCCCCCGGACAGAATGCAATTTTTTGTTCCCGATTGAGCTGAAACGTTAATTGTGTGTCAGTGCAAAAATCACTTCCGGACGTTTTGATGCCACAGCGAAATAGTGGAACGATGACCTGACATGTCATAACTCCCTTCAAAGTGCTCCAATCAAAATGCAGGTGGGCTCATTTTATTGGTAATTTTGTGCCACACCAAAGTATCTTAAAGTTAAACTCCGATTTCTACTCCAAACGTGTGAAATTGCCAAAATCTTTTAAGAAGAAGTTGTTTGCTTACCACGCGTTCACCTTTACGAGGCGAAAACCGAGATCCCGCTCAATCGTCATGCAATGCGGCCTACCTTAAATGATTGAAGGAAAATTTCCATTGCTATCCGATACGTTGAGGTTTTTGCCACAAACCGTTTATATATGTTTCTCATAATCTGAAAAGGGGAATTTGGCCGTGTTACAGAACACTCACCGGAAATACAAGTTGTCTCCACTGTGTTGCGTTTCGGTGACCAAAGGATATATCTTGGGCAAAGTTTTCAACATCTAAGATATGATTTGCTAGCACACTGTCAGCTCTGCTGTACTTTCTTGCAAACTGGTCGATTGTGTTTAGAATAACGGCTTTCTCTCTGAAATTTTCCGAACCCTGAACGGAAAGGTTAGATGTTTTAGAAACTCTGACTGTCTACCTTGAACATAATAAATAGCGTGAAAGCGAAAATTGCAGCCAGCTCGGGGTCTTCTCCTATCATATCTTCAAATGAAGTAGTATTTCCATTCTCGACTCCGAAATTTTTCCGCATCAACTAAATAATCGATATAAGGCTTAAATTTTTTTAAAAACATTTCACTAACTTTATTAATGTAAACTGCAACCTTTTTGGGAAGATCCAGAAACAATGTTTTTCTGTCTGATTCGCCCTGAAATTGCAAAAAATGAATTAGATTTACTTATTAGGGAACCTATTTTGGTCAGTGTGGCCAATTGAAACGAGCACATTTTTGGATAGCCCTAAGCATCCCATTTACAAATCTGTTCCCAAAATCTGCTGAACACGCCTGGGAGCCGAAAAATTTCAGCTTTTGTTTTTGTCGAATTAACATTCCAACCTTTGCGACAGCATTTGTTTTTATGTTCGAAATCCAAATAAGGCAAAACAAATCAATCAATATTAATGGGTCCCGCAGCGAAAGCGCGCCAGAAATTTGCTCAAAGAATTAAGTTTTTTTCAATTAATCTAAGAATTGTATCAATCGATACAGCGTGCAAAGGCAAATCAAATCAATCAATATGCAAGATAGAGCGTGCAAAGGGAAATCCAAAAAATGTTTTCTGCTAGTTCTCAAATGGAAGTTCGAAATCAGGCTGCAATGATAATCCGACAAAAACAAAAGTTGAAATTTTTCGGCTCCTAGGCGTGCTCAGCAGATTTTGGAAACATATTTGTAAATGGGATGCCTAGGGCTATCCAAAAAAGTGCCCTCAATTCAATTGGCCACACTGACCAAAATAGGTTGCCTTGTTAGTAAAAGGAAAAACAAAATACCTCCATTATTGACAGAATGGAAGCACTAACGTAGCCGGAAGCTTGTACACGATTTGTGCAGTAAACATAATTCGAAGGCTGTAATTCTGTATTTAAGGCACCTTTCATCTCAGTTGACTTGCCCATTTTCCAGCGGCCAGCATGGATAATCGCTTCGATGCAGACAAACTCTGAATATGTAATTTCTCACAAATATAAGTATATACCTTTTCAACAACTGTCACGACTTCTCCTTCCTCTATGCTTAGCTCAAAGCTTTGAGAACTGCGTTTTGTTTCTCTTACTAACGCAATAGTTCTTTTAAAAGGGTTGTTTTTCAAAGATCAGAAAAAACTCACTTGTTCGGTGGATCCGTGCCCATTTTGAGATGGGAAAATGAGTTGCCAGAATGCGTGCTTATCAGTCGACTGATAGGTGCACAGAGACAGAGCGTGGCAAATAAAAAAAGAGCACAAGCTGTTACTTATGGAAGTGAGAGACACACACACGCACATACGCACATACGCACATACGCACATGCGCACATCCGCACACACGCACACGCACACGCACACGCACACGCACACGCACACTCACACACTCACACACTCACACACTCACACACTCACACACTCACACACTCACACGCACACTCACACACTCACACACTCACACACTCACACACTCACACACTCACACACTCACACACTCACACACTCACACACTCACACACTCACACACTCACACACTCACACACTCACACACTCACACACTCACACACTCACACACTCACACACTCACACACTCACACACTCACACACTCACACACTCACACACTCACACACTCACACACTCACACACTCACACACTCACACACTCACACACTCACACACTCACACACTCACACACTCACCTGAACACCCGTAAAACTGATTAATCATCTTGAAGTCGTTGAACGATGCAATTTGTGACCCAATCGTCTCTTGGTACCTAGGATCATGCGTATATATCACTGTTCTATCAGGATTTGCCATTCTAAACGAGAACTTTTTGAACTGTACATTATAAAGTTACCCAGTCGATTTGTAATGTGAAATGCTACCGTACTCATAAGAGACAAAATTTTCACTATGGTCTCCGACCATTTGATATTGTGGAACATTTCCAGGCTGAAAAAATTAGGTCACTTCTATAAACTGATTTACGTGAATAAGATGGGTTAAAACGTTGATATAATTATTTCGATCGTTTCGTTTTTGGGTATGGTCGAATCCCAGAGCGTGAAACATTTCATGAAGCACTACCCCAAACTGAAAAAATTACTTTTATCACAAACGAAAAAGGAATAATTACGTTCCAACACTCTTCTCCCAAATTGAACGGCTGCTCATTTGGATCATTAGACGATTTTGTGTATCCTAACCTAGACCAACACGAATTGGAATAATCCCCTTTAACAATCTAAATAATTTATGTCGTTTAAATGTTTTTTATTCAAGGTTACTTTCATGCGGTATCCCTGGTTACTCTCGTAGAAATTAATACAGGTCTTACTGCTAAGGTAGTTAAACACTTTGTAAACAACATCACGTCCTTGTTGCGCTTAAATTCACCACTTACTAGGGACTTGTTAAGGTAAACTCACGAAAACCATCTTCAAAGTAGAAATTGATTGTATTTCCTGGCCATTTGTACACAGGAGCTAGAGAAGTTCTCACAAGGTGGTGACCATAGCGTCGAAGGCTCTCACTGTAAACAATGGTTTAAAGCTTTAAGACTTTAAGGCCTTACTTTAAGGGAGGGTTTTCATTAAAATTGAAAGCGTTAGAGCCAGCCACCAGTGAAAAGAAGACGATGTAACGCATGTTGACCCAAGATGAGAGCTGAAGGTTTATCAAAATATATTGCCAATTTGGAAGGAGTATTGTAAGAAGTATTAAATAAGAGGAAAGAAAATGGAACAAATGATGGTCAAGACGCGTTGAACTGCAATTTGATAGGCCAATTTGTATTCACGCTGAGCTGACGCGGTCTGCAACACAAACCACGCTTTTCAGTTTGAAAGAAGATCTCACAAGGAGGGATCTATTCGCAACTATCGTCATAGGAAATTCAAATAAATCTTGCGAATCTAGCCTCGTTAGCATGAATAAGATTGAGCTTTGATTTACTTTAGTTTAAAGAGACAGTCAGGCGGGTTTTACAACATTGGCTAAATTATAAATTCTAAATTATAAGCTAAGAAAAATTCGCTGACCACGAAAATGTAAATCACTATAACTGTCGCCAAATTGGAATCCTGCCAAAACAGCCTTGATGCAGCGTTCGTGCGATATGCAGGCGAAAATAGCGTGCAAAAACGAAGACGAAGAGAAAAAGACGCCTATATGTTTCGAGAATTTACGTTTTTCGAAAAAAAAACACGCCTGAAAGTCGCCAGAAACGGCCGACCATCCACAGCTTGTGAGGATGGCTACTACGCCCTGTGAATATATTTATCTATTTATTAATCGACATGTACACAAAACATGACAAAAATTTCATTCTAATTAGATGAGATAGCTCTAGAAATTAGGAGCGTGCGAGGCAGTTTAGCATAGTTGATTCGCATTATTTTCGACAGTATAGGATCAGAAATGAAACGAAAACCCCTCCTTACTGCCCCCTTTAATGTTGTCTAAGTTAATGCAGAAACGCTTGCGAAATTGAAAGAAAATTTTACGCGATAGATCATGACAGAAAATGCTTATAACCTGCGAATATTCAAATTTCGTCTTGCGTGTCCGGCATTTACAAGGCATGCTAATGAGCTTAATTTCATTCTAATTGGCTGAGAGAGCCTTGGAAACGAGGAAGGTGTGAAACAAAGTTAAGCATAGTTAAGACGCATAATTTCTGACCGTAGCGGATCGAAAATGAAGTGAAAAGTCGCCTGACGGCTCCTTTATCCACTGCCAGTTTGAAACATTGAAGTGAAATGAAATTTAACAAGTGAAAGAGCCATATAAAAAAGAAGTGCGCAGACAATAACGCAATCGCGGCGGGACCAAATGTAGCAGTCTATTAGAAAAATCCCTTTTCCTTTCCTCTTTTTCGGAAACGCACTATAACGCATGTTGACTGATGAGAGATAAAGGTTTCTGAAAATATAGTTCCCACTGAACAGGAGTACTGTATGAATTGAAGTCAAGAATGGATCGAAATGAACATACAGGGCAAGTGGGGATGAAGACACGTTGAACTGCATGTCAATAGATCAATTTGTATTCACTCTGAGCTAACGGTGTCTGCAACAAAAAAGCCTTTGAAATTGTATGAAGGATTCACAACCCTTTTCTTCTCAACAATCTATCTTGACTGGAAATCCTGATGACCGGGGAAATCTAACCTTAATAGTATAGCTGTCGCCAAAGCAATACCCTGCCAAAAATGGCTTTAGTCAGGGGGGCTTTTCCTTTCATTTTCGATCGGCTATGGTAGGAAATTATGATAATTAACTATGCTAAGCTATCTCGCGCCCTCTTCATTCCCAGAGGTGTCACATCTTATTAGAATAAAATTTGGCTTGTAAGCATGCCTTGTAAATGTCGGACAAGCAGGACGTACTGCCCGTCTGCAAATCTGCAGACGGAGACCCGTTTTTGACGACTTTGAAGCGTAATTTCTCGAAAACGGTAAAATTTCGACCCATAGTAATACATATTTTCGTGATCAGCGAATGTTTCTCTTTTACTTTATAGCCAATATTGTAACTGTCCCTTTAATGCAGCAATCGTGCGATGCGCAGGCAGAAATACTGCACAACCAAGACAAGACGCAGATAAAAAGCGGCTTTTTGTGCTCGTTTGGCGTTGGCTATATAATTATGAACAGTGGCCCAAATTTTATTTCACATTGGCTGTAACGAGAAATTGTGCTTTTAAGCAGAAATAGTGCACAACCAAGACAAGACGCGGATACGCAGATAAAAATCGGGCAGTTAGATGGCTTTTCCATTCATTTTCGATCGTATACATTCGGAAATACTGCATAAAATCATGGAAATATACATTCGGAAACAACGATGCTGAATTGGCTCGGACCTTCCTTGTTTCTAGCACTCTCTCACTAGGGAATGTTCCCAATGGTCCCGCAGCCAATCCGGGTGGGACCTATACGTATCGATAGAGAATTCAATTCTGAGTAAATCCAGAAAATTCGTTCTTGCTCAACATGGCTAGAGTTGAACATATACTGGCCAAACCTACTGCGGCCGATTTGGCCGCGTACATGCCCTGAGTATCGTGTATTGTACACATTATTCTAAAAATGACAACAAAACAATGGCACGTTGTAGTTTTGGCATCAACAATAACTAAATACGCATAGTAACTCGATTTTTCCAATTTGACGACGACAGCTATGTAGACGATGAAAGATGTACACTGCGTGCAATAATTATACGGCCACCTTTCTTGAAGCTCTAAAAGTCAGTTTCAGGTTTCAGGAATAGTATGGGCTCACTCATTCGATTGGGCAAAGTCTTAGGAACAGATTCCGGTGTTCAAAACGGAAATTCATTAGCATACCGCACAGAACGGCGCCTTTTGCCAACATGTGCAAAATCAAGATACGGTTAGACATTTTTTGGGACAATGGAAATGCCTTTTGCCATTTCCATTAGAAAGCCCTTGAAAAGTTGTCTTGGAAAATGCTTTTGTTCCTTTTTCCAAAAATTTCCTCTTTGAACAAACAAGCGCTAAAAACCAAATTTGTCCTCTGTATTCCAAGTAAAATTAGAAAATTGCAAAGTTGATTTCCGAAAAATCGCAACTTTCAACGCTCATCTCTTCAAAGAACAAATTTATCGGGAAAGGAACAAAAACATTTTCCAAGACAACTTTTCAAGGGCTTTCCAATGGTGTTGGTCTCGATGTCCCAAAAAAAATTCTACCGTATCTTGTTTTTGCACATGTTGGCAAAAGGCGCCGTTCTGTGCGGTTTGCTAATGAATTTCCGTTTTGAACACCGGAATGTGTTCCTAAGACTTTGCCCAATCGAATGAGTTAGCCCATACTATTCCTGAAACCTGAAACTGACTTTTAGAGCTTCAAGAAAGGTGGCCGTATAATTATTGCACGCAGTGTAAATAGACCTCTTGATAACATTTAGAGATGACGATGTAATTCCAACAATTGCTTCCATTATTCGTAAATCACATAAATCAGCCTAGCGAATTTATTGTTTTAATGGTGACCTAAAAGTATATCTAGATTACTATTATTACAATCGATTACCACAAATAGCCCGCCTTAATTTTCTCTTGGGTCATTTTCCTAACCTTATACTGTCCGCGCAAATCAATGTGTTCCGAAAAAGCAAAGACTGTATTTCCCATAGCTCTCATGTTCCGAACCGTTTTTCTACTACTTGTAATAAGTCAAGTAAATGGAGAAATTCTACACAACGTCACACTTGAGTAACTTTTATGCATTAATTTTTTCTACTGCTATTTTTTCAGAGAAGAAATTGCTTTGGTTAAGTTATGGATTCAAAACCCACTGCTTTGGCCGATCTCCGAACCAATTCCTTACTACATCGCACCTAAAGGTTACACACACGCACACGCACACGCACACGCACACGCACACGCACACGCACACGCACACGCACACGCACACGCACACGCACACGCACACGCACACGCACACGCACACGCACACGCACACGCACACGCACACGCACACGCACACGCACACGCACACGCACACGCACACGCACACGCACACGCACACGCACACGCACACGCACACGCACACGCACACGCACACGCACACGCACACGCACACGCACACGCACACGCACACGCACACGCACACGCACACGCACACGCACACGCACACGCACACGCACACGCACACGCACACGCACACGCACACGCACACGCACACGCACACGCACACGCACACGCACACGCACACGCACACGCACACGCACACGCACACGCACACGCACACGCACACGCACACGCACACGCACACGCACACGCACACGCACACGCACACGCACACGCACACGCACACGCACACGCACACGCACACGCACAAAAAAGGGTTAACGCCGTTTCAGCTTCGGAGACTTGGACTGAAATAGGCCTAAACTTCTAGGCGAAGAACACTTGTATTTCTTTCAAACGAGAGCGTTTCCCTATTGAAAGAAGTGGAATTCATTTTACTTACGCAAACAACTGCTCTGCACATCCGGGACGCCTCGGTTTTGAAATTCCGCAAATCGTTTTTTTAGGCGAAGGTTGCCTCGACTTTGCAACAGTCACTCACGAAATAGGTAGTGCTACAAAAACTTTATTACACTTTGAATTTGAGGTCACGCTCTTGGTCTTCATCACGAACATTCTCGTTATGACAGAGATTTGTATCTTAGCATAGATGATCGAAAAATTTCTGAAGATTTGAAAATTGCTTACAAAATGTTTGACAAAGCGGAAATGGATAGGAGAGTGCCTTTTGACTATGGCTCTGTTATGCTCTACGGCCAGCACCAAGGACGTATCCGAACTTTGGATGAAAACTACATGGATACTATTGGACAACGGCAAAAACCTTCTTTCAATGACATAAAGAAGATCAACTTGGCCTACTGCGGCGGTAAGAACGCTACAAAATAATTGTGAATATTTATTTTTTTATGATTTCTGCGCAAAGAGTTTAGACTGTCAGTATGGAGGATACCCGAATTTTAAGGTAGGAAAAATGTTTTTAGACGCCGTCTCTGTTAAATTCGAGCAGACTAGTGACATAGAGAAAATCGGATTCGCTGAAAACTTGTTAAAAATCTTACAATGGCCCGTAGGTGAAATCCTGAAAATTTTGGCATTTGATAATTTTGGTTCCACAGCTTCGGTAAATTTAAAGGGACCGTCAGGGAACTTTTGCAACTTTTGCTCATGTGAAAGAGAAAACTCCGCTGATCAAAAAACTCCAAAATTCTCCGTTTTCGAAAAATCTGGCTTCAAAGTGTCCAAAACCGGCCGACCGTCTGCAGATTCTGCGGATGGCCGCAACGCCTGCATGCACCATGTTTACAAGCCATTCTAATTTTGAAATTGTCATTCTAAAAAGACGAGATTACTCGGAGAATGAGGAGTGTTACAGACAATTTAGAATATATATAATTATTACGATTTTCGACCGTACCCGATGAAAATGGAAATGAAAAGGTCCCTGACGGTCCCTTTAAGTGTAAAAAATCAAAATTAACCAAAAACCTAAGTTATATAAGTTTTCTGAAAGTAAATTGAATTTTCAGAGACAATCCAAAATGAAAATCTACGATTTCTTTAGATGTGAAAAATTCGTGAGCAAAAAAGAAATTTTTGAAGTTTTTTCAAGTTTCGAAAAATTTAAAAAATCGTGAATGTTTATGAAGTTCTGCAAACATAGTCAAAGTATTTGTTTGAAGAACTTCCTGGCAAAAAATATGGGAGTGCGGATTCGAACCCGGGTCGCGAGAGTCGGAAGCGAGCATCTTACCTTTCTGCTATCGAGGACTCGCTTTGTAAATAATTTGTAGTCCTCCGCGCGAAACTGACACTGTAGCAGAGTGACTCCAAAAAAGTGCCTTTTACTCTTAACTTTTTCATTTTAAAATAACTCGTAGATTTTAATTTTGATTCCTTATAGACTCTCAGAAAACCTATATATCTCAGCTTTTAGATTACCTTGATTTTTCACCGTATCCAACTTTAAATTACCGAAAGAAAAGACCAAGGTTCGATCCCGGTCGGTGACATTCTGTTTTGTACAACTCTAATGTTGACGAATACGTAAATAACAAACTTTATTGAGTTATTTAAAGCGGTTTAAAAATATTGTGTTACAAAACATTTCTAATCTGGTCGTCCGCGTCATGTCGGATCGTCAAAAAAATTCCTCGGCCCGTCACTTGAGACGCCCGATTTCCATTTTAACGTATCTTTATGGGTATTTTCAGGATTGTTCGAAGTGTCTGTGTCCGGAAGGTTTTGAAGGTAATCTCTGTGAAAGAGTGGTGAAAAAATTCGAAGAATGTGGAAATCCTGAAAGGAAGGCATCAGAAAAATTTCAAACCATCGAGGCGGAAGGAAACATCACTTGTTATTTTATGATAACGGTAAAAGAAGAAAATAAACCATATGAAAGGGTTTCAGGCAGCACCAAATATGAAAATCAACTTCGAACTGGCTGAATCGGCATTCACAAAACAAACTATTTGCGACAAGGAGTATGTGGAAATCAACTACGGGTCGGATTTTTCAATTACCGGAGCGAGATTCTGTAACCGATTCCCAACGGCTTCACTTTCTAAAACTAACAAACTTTTTGTTATTTATACGGGAAGTGGAACGCCACAGAAATCGAAATTTCGACTGAGTTTTCGCCAAGTTCACAATGAGGTCCCGAAGGAATTGAAAGAAACCACTATTGAATGATAAATATATACGCTGTGCTGAAAATTGTTTCTATGAATTTGTGTGCGAATGAATGGTTTTTCAAATAAGACATTTTCACACATACACACGCACACACGCACACACGCGCACACGCGCACACACACACACACACAGAAAAGATGAAGGAAGGGAGTGAAAATGGCAGAAAGAGATGGAGGGAGGGAGAGATAAAGGAGAGGTGAGGGGAGGGAGAAATGAAAGGAGGGAGAGATGAAGAGATAAAGAGATGAAGGGAGGGAAGGAGAGAACAATACCGAAATTCTATTAAAAACTGCTCGGGCTCAGTTTATTGTTGTTCGAACACATTATAATGAATAAGATTTATTATTGGTAATAATATGTATTGTACCTGGTTGTATCAATTACAGATACGATGCCTAATTATTTCCTCGAGACATGATTCTGACCTGGTCATGTCCACAATGATCAACCTGCCATTGAATAAAGCGAAGACCATTGTGTCTTCTGTTGTGATGTTGGCATGCCTTTTTCTACTAGCTGTGCTAGCCTTTGGAAATGGGAAGGACAATCAAGAAATGTCTGATGAGTAAGTGTTTAATACTCACTTAGTTTATATTGTCATTGTGTAAACTTTTTTCTCCAGAGAAGCATACCAACTATTGGTAAAAAATCCATTGCTATGGCCAACTTCTGAACCAATTCGATATTACATTGATCGTGGAGGTGAGTCACAAATAACATTTTGGATTCCAGGGAGAGAGAGAGAGAGACAGAGAGACAGAGATACAGAGAGACAGAGAGGCAGAGAGACAGAGAGACAGAGAGACAGAGATCTATTTTCAGCCTATGTTGATTGGATTGTAAAAGGAATAAACTTCTGGCAAACGAATACTTGCGTTCATTTCAAGCGGATGAACGTTGTTTTAGAAGAAAAGGGTATTAACTTTGTCCGCTGGGACGACTGCTCCACATATATTGGAAGAAATGGTTTTCAAGAGGCCCATTATATCTCTTTAGCCGAGAATTGCCGCGTGTTTGGGTTGGTCACTCACGAAATAGGTTGTGAATTGTGCAAAAAAGTTGTTATCGTGGTATTTAAGGCCATGCTCTTGGCTTACACCATGAAAACTACCAGGAGACTATTCGGCAACAGCGAGGACCATCGTTTAACGATATTAAGAAAGTCAACTTGGCTTACTGTGGAGGTGAGTTTCTTTTTACACTATTAAGAGAGCGAAAAAGTCGATAGCCTTAGAATTGGCCAAAAATTGGTCTATAACCTTTCTAGGACCCCTGTAGGCAATTTCGAATACGGATGGGCACTCTAAAATTGGTATAAATGACTGAAACTTGTGTTTTTTTCAAAAGATTTTGCAGTGAATTGAGCAAATATATCACTTAAGTGGGAATTGTAAATCCTCGAAAGAGAAAAGCCAAACTCAACAAAACTTTTTAAGACACCTTCTCTGAATGAAGCCCCAGGGAGCAAAGGTGGCTACGGGCCGGGCCGGGTCGAACCGGGCGGGGCTGGCCCTCTCTTCAAAAATACACGGCCCGGCCTGCGGCCCTAGGTCAAAAATTCCAAAAGTAAAAAAAAGTTTTTCATGAATTATGTACAGAAATTGCGTTTCTATTGTACCTAATGTATAAAAACAACAATGGGAAAAAAGTTTTGTCGGCGGGGGATCGAACTGGGGCAACTTCGGATTACCAGTCCGACCTCTTAGCCACTCGGCCATGAAAATTACTTAAACTTTAAATAGGGTAGTTAGAATCCTCTTTAACATAGTATACAGAACCTAAAAATAATGACTTTGAAAAGAGTTACATTTAAAAATAGATTTTCAAAAAAGTGGGGCCGGCCCGGGCCGACCCGTTCCTTCGATTTTCTCGACCCGGCCCAGCCCGGCCCGTCCCGCTGATCAGCCACCCTTGCCAGGGGACAGTTTTTAGCATTTTTCGATCTTTGACTTAAAGGACGCGCAAAAAGTTATTCTAACCATTGAATTGTACGTTTTTTGCGGAATGAAAACATCAACTGATGTTAAAATTATCTGGTGCCCCCATCATGACGAAAATCGCCTTTGAAAATGCACTTTTCCGTCGAATCGACTAGGATACCTACCAAAAATGAAATTTCTCCTGATCGAATTGATGGGAAAGTTCACTTTAAAAAGCGATTTTCGTCATTAGCGCCCGCTGTTGTCCTTTCGGCTGCTCGGTCTGAGGGGGGGGGGGTGATGGTTGCCATCGGATCTGGTCTAGCAAGCTCAAATGAAGCAGTAATGCAGTTGCGAGGGCCAAATGTCTGCGTGTGAAGCAAGAAAGAGATTCAACGAACATATTTCAGACACGTGCCCACCTCTCGACTGTCAATATGGAGGATATGCGAATCATAAGGTTAGAAAAGAAATTCTATTTGAACCCTCTGATACAAATGGAGATCAATGTGCTCAAATCACTGCCTGACAGCGAGCTTTTGGTACCTACGTATGGGGGCTCAATGCGTAAGCCCCCATACGTAGGTGAACGCAATTCGTCAAGAATTTATGAAGAGAGATCCAAATTTCGCTAAATAGTATTTTTAGAATTGTTCGAAATGCCTCTGCCCAGATGGATTCGAAGGAGATCTCTGCGAAAAAGTCACAACAAACGTTGAGGAATGCGGGGTGGCTACTCTGACGGCAACAGAAAGTTTTCAATCCATTGAGGCAGAAGGAAATATTACTTGTTATTATTTGATTACGGTAACTGACAACAGAAAACACAGCGGCAATCGTATTTTTAGGCTCAAGCTGATCAAAAAATCAATTTCCAGCTGGTGGAAGCCGTGTTCAGTCCCCAATCTGTATGTGCCAATGATTATGTGGAAATCAACTACGGGAAAGATTTTTCCATTACGGGCGCGAGATTCTGTAATCGATTGCCCACCATAACTCTTTCTAAAACAAACAAGCTTTTTGTTATTTATTCGGGAAGTGGAAAAGAAATGGTATCGAAATTTCGACTGAAGTTCCGCCAAGTTCACAGCGAGGTCCCGAAAGAATTGAAAGAAACCACTGTATGATAAATTGAAACGCTTTGGTGAAAAGTTTTTTTATAAATTTGTGTGCGAATGAATGTTTCGTTTTCAATAAAGGCATGTAACGCACACTCACACACTTCCATACTCACACACTCGTTGAATCGTGGAATCGACAAGTTCCCAGGAGGCAAAAAAAACGAAAATAAAGATTGAATAAGGGTATTACATTCGTTTTTTTCTCTCGCAAAGCTATCCTGAGATTGTGAACCTGTTGTGAACATTCGGCCGCCTCGGGCCGCTTCGAGGCCTAACGTCCGCTCAAATGATTCTACACTTGCTGTAATGCGGCAAACTCATTTACTTGAACATGCCAAAACAGAACTCATATTTAGAGACCGCAGAGGAATATTTATAAAAAAATTTCGCATTTTAAATAGCAAAAAAGCTAGATAATGTCATAACTTAAACTTTTCCTTTTTACAGTTTGAAATTTCATCGAGAACGAAGCTATTTGAAAATGAGCCCGATTTTTTTCATTGCAGCCGTGGTTTAAAATGGTTTTTCATATTTTTCTCGTATTTTTGATATCAAATTAATCTCAAATATAATAAAAGTACATGTTTAAATTGCCCTTTTCAAAAAGACCTTGGTTACGGTATTTAGCATTGGGGCGCGGAAAGTCCACAAATTTGTATAATAATGTATTTTTATAAAATAGTTTGAACTAGTGAGCGGATGAAACACAGCTTTTTAGTCTGAAATGAAACATTAATATTGTATTTGTATAATTATTTAAGTCTCCCGAGTGCTACATCTTTTGTTTCCTTGTGTTTGGAAGGAAACTGAAAACAGGCTCAAAGTTATGGTTAGAAAATCGTTTGGATTTGGGTGTTTCTTAGTTTTCCGCTGGTATTATTTACTTTATACAAGAAAATTGTTTTTGAAAAACCATTATGGCCATTTCCACTTCTGGATTTCAAGTCACGGGCGGGTCCGAGTTATAGGTTTTTGAGACGTTTCCGAGAAAATTTTTGAGACCGGCCCAGAATGGTCGGCCGCCTTTGGTTCCCGACCCGAGCGAGCATGACTGTCGGCGCAAGGCCGCGATGCGGCCCGAAGCGTCCGCAAGCCCTCTCTCTTCTCTCTCTCTCTCTCTCTCTCTCTATCTCTCTCTCTCTTTCTCTCTCCCTCCCCCTCTCTCTCGCTTTGTGTATCATGTTAAATTTCTCCGTTCATCCACAAATTCGTTCGCGAACTGCTGTTACAATTGCGGATGACAACACAGGAAACTTACGGTTATCCACTTGTTCACCAATATTGGAGCATCACAGGTTGGAGACACGCAGGACGTGTTAAACATGTATAAAACTATTCAAACTTGGAAAATAAATGTGTTTATAGATTTGTTTTCGGAAATGACCGTTAATATCTCTATTGTTCCCTGGGGTTATTTTTCTGACCTGGATTTATTCACGGTGATCCACCTACCGCAGTAAAAGCGAAAACCATTGTTTCGACCGTTGCAATGCTGACAATTGTTCTTCTACTATCTGTATTAAATATTGGAAATTCAAAGCCTATTGAACTCATTTCGGATGAGTAAGTGTTTGTTGTTTTCATAACTGAGCAATATGTGTATTTTGTTTTTTTTTTTTTTTTAGAAAATATGTAAATTTTCGGATGCAAAATCCACTACTATGGCCATCTTCCGAGCCAATCCAATATTACATCGAGTCACAACGTAGGTAACAATTTGATGTAGACGTATACACACGCACACGCACACGCACACGCACACGCACACGCACACGCACACGCACACGCACACGCACACGCACACGCACACGCACACGCACACGCACACGCACACGCACACGCACACGCACACGCACACGCACACGCACACGCACACGCACACGCACACGCACACGCACACGCACACGCACACGCACACGCACACGCACACGCACACGCACACGCACACGCACACGCACACGCACACGCACACGCACACGCACACGCACACGCACACGCACACGCACACGCACACGCACACGCACACGCACAATAGAAGAATTATTCCAGGTTTCGAAAAATGGATTCAAGCAGGAATAAACTTCTGGCAGACAAGCACTTGCTTATCTTTCGAACGGAAATACCTTTTTCTTGAAAATAACGGCATTAACTTTTTCGAAGGAGATGGCTGCTCCACATCCTTTCATACCGAGGGTTTCGATATGCCCTTCTATATCTCTTTAACCAAAGATTGCTTCAATCTTGGCACAGTTACCCACGAGCTAGGTAGCGGACTACTTGTAGGATACTTAATCTTTGCTTTTAAGCCCATGCCCTTGGCTTCCACCACGAGCATTCTCGTTTTGACAGAGATGACTACATCACCATTGGAAATGGGAATTTCAATTTTGAAAAGTTCGAGAAATCAAGATTGGATAAGAGCGTGCCATATGACTATGGGTCAGTTATGCACTATCAGCAACACATTGGAGAAATACGAACATTGGATGAAAACTACCAGGAGACGATCGGACAAAGGCGGAGACCATCGTTCAACGATGTGAAAAAGGTCAATATGGCATACTGCAACGGTAATCTCACTTTCAGAAGATTTAAATAACCAATCCCCTTTTCAGATATCTGCCCAGAGAGCCTCAACTGTCGTTGTGGAGGATACCCGAACCCTAAGGTAAGGAGAGCCGACCTAATAGATTAAAAAATATTTTGCATTAAAGGGATAGTCAGGCGGGTTTTACAATATTACCTCAATAAAGAGAGAAAAACTCGCTGATGATGAAAACATATATGACTATGGGTCGAAAATTTACCGCCTTCGAGAAAATACGCTTTAAAGCGTCAAAAACGGCTCTTCGTGTGCTGGAAACGAGGAAGGTGTAAGACGTGAGACAATTCAGCATAGTTAATTCGCATAATTTCCAACCGTAGTCGATCGAAAATGAAATGAAAAGCCCCCTTACAGCCCCAGTAATGGGATCATGAGGAGGGAGGTTTGTCACGTTTATGCAAATCGTCTAATGAGATCCTGTCAAGTATTCTGTGAACAACTTTCCAGTCCATTTCCAACAAAAAAAGTCCCTAAGGGTAGCTTAAACACAGTCTCTGGATAAAACGAGCGGTTCCTGTAAGACCACTGTCTTAGAAATTAGGTCATAGTCTCAGCAAACCTCGAAAAGGTGAAAAGTTTTTAGCATTTTTCGACCTTTGACAGAAAAGCGTCGCAAAACGCCGCTATAACAGAAAGATACACAATTTTGTTCTGCATATTCTCAAAAATTAGAGTCCGAAAAACTCCGTGAAGATCCTAACGAAAATCGACTTTGAAGCCAAAGATTTTAATCGATTTGATCAGGAAAAAATTTAGTTTTGGTAGGTAAAAAAATTTTTTGCTCTCAATGTTTTCCGAACAAGTTCAAATTACTTTATTTTTGTTTTTGTTACACGCCAGCATTTGCATCCGCTTAATCGAAAAAATTATTTTTTACGTACCAAAATTGAATTTTTTTCCTGATCAAATCGATGGTAATCTTTGGCTTCAAAGTCGATTTTCGTCAGGATGGTCACGGAATTTTTCGGATTTTAATTGTTGAAAATGTGCAGAAAAAAATTGCGAACTTTTCTATTACACCGGCGTTTTGCGACGCTTATATGTCAAAGATCGTAAAATGCAAAAAACTGCAATCTCAAACGTAAATTTTCACTTTTTCGAGGTTTTTGGACTCCGTTGCCGAAGTACACAACAATTTCGTTATTTCAGTGTTGTATTTGAAGTTTGTAAGCCAAAATATTTCAGAATAACACCTTATTTACATATTTCGACCGCTTTTGTAAAATTACAGTACCCTACCGTAACCCGGGTAAAAAAAAACGTTAATGAGCTAAAACTTTCAAAATGTCGTATATTCGTCCTGAAGGGTATTGACCAAATTTGATCCAATTCTGATACTATGACCTTATTTCTAAGGCAGTACCCCGTCTTTAAATGTCAATGTTCCACGAATATGCATATCATAAAAAAAACTTTCACTTTTACACTTTGAAATTTCACCCATTACGAAGCTAGACATTTCGCTTTGCACGCCCAAGGACGAAAATGATTTTTTCCACGGTTAGTATTCCTGTTAGAAAGTACTCAAAATATAAAATTTACCGTTTACTAGTTTGAAATTTTTTTCAAAAAATCAAAATGTTATGTTTTACAGCAGAAAATGAACATTTTTGCACTGCTGCCATGAGTGGGCGGGGTGAGTCTGGCCGACGGAGCACAGACCCTGCTAAACAACGGACAGAACTTATGCATGATCAAAATCGTCCAGTTGAAAGATTTTTGAAACGTAATTTTATTGGAAATTTCAGAATTGTTCGAAATGTCTGTGTCCGGAAGGATTCGGAGGAACCCTCTGTGATAAAGTGCTGAAAAGATTCGAGGAGTGTGGAAATCCTATAAGAAAAGCAGGCGGAAAATTTCACAACATCCAAGCCGAAGGAAACATCACTTGTTATTACATGATTACTGTGAACACTAAATTAAGACACTTACATAATATTGTTTTAGGCAGCACCTAATATGAAAATCAACTTCGAACTGACTGAATCCGTATTCACAAAACAAACTGTTTGTGACAAGGAATATGTGGAAATCAACTACGGGAAAGATTTTTCCATTACCGGCGCGAGATTCTGCAACCGATTTCCTACTGTTTCGCATTCTGAAACTAACAAACTTTTTGTTATTTTTAAGGGTGGAAAAGAGCAGAAATCGAAATTTCGACTTATATTTCGCCAAGTTCGAAACGAGTTTGTCTCGAAGGAATTGAAGGAAACCATTATTGAATGATAAATATAAACGCTGAGATGAAAATTGTTTCTATGAATTTGTGTGCGAATGAATGTTTTTTCAAATAAGGCATTTTCACACACACACTCACACACTCACACACTCACACACTCACACACTCACACACTCACACACTCACACACTCACACACTCACACACTCACACACTCACACACTCACACACTCACACACTCACACACTCACACACTCACACACACTCACACACACACACACACACACACACACACACACATACACACCTCCCTCCCTCTCGAAGAATTTGAAAGATACCACAATTGTATAATCAAAAAAATAAACGCCATGGTACAATTTATGTTTTTTTCATTTATACACACGCAAGCACGCACGCACGCACGCACAGACACACACATATACACATGCACACACGCACACAGACATACGTTTTTCAATGCCCAATCTTTATTATTGCTAAAGTTTCCCCTGCTCAACAGAGTCTGCACGACGCAGCACAATACATTCTCTTCTGCTCAGTGGTATAAAAGGTGCTGCCGCAAAAGTTAGAATTAGCAATCCAGGTTGCACAACTATAAAAAGATTATAAGTGAAAGCAAATTTCAAGCCGCACCTGTAGTCAGCATCGACGCATGCTGGTTGTGGCTGTGTCGAACACAGATTGCAGGACTTGGCACAGTAACTACGCTTTTCGTCTTGGGTGTAGTAAGTGCTTCCGCAGAAGTTGGAATTAGCTATCCAAGTAGAGCAGGAAGTACTGGTGTCCACACAACTACCCGTTCCAGGGGTGCCTGGATTTGTACCCGGGGACCCTCCTGCTACTGAAACGGTTTATGTAGACCTTAAGAGTTCAATGCACACATGCACACATGCACGCACGCACACATTCACACACACACGCACACACGCATACACGCACACAAGCACACACGCACACACATACCAGCTCTGTATTGGAAGGTGAATGTCGAATACGAAAGCTTATTATAGCTAATCACGGGCGTAGGATTGAGATCACTGGTAAACTCCTGGTTTATAGCATCCTGAGAACAATGTCTAAATTTTGGATTTTCAATTAACTGGGAGCTTTCAACCCACCTTGGGTTAGTTTGTTGTGGGTTGCTTAGTTTGATTTCCATCCCGTTGTTTGGACAACCAAAGGAAGTTGCAGCGTTGAACAACTGCGTTATTTTAACTTGAACTTTTTGTCCAGCAGGGGCCTGAATTCTACTGTAAAAAGCAAAGTATGTATATACAACCGTTATCCAGTGGTTGCAAAAGTCAAAATCCATTCGCATGAGAATTGAATTGAAATCTCCGAAACTGTACTGTTTGGTTTGCCATTGAGAAGTAGCGGTTAGGGCCTCTCCACAACCGGTAGGCTTAAGGAACTATCATTCTGGCAAGAAAAACCCTTACTCGTTGGTCACAGAGGGTTCCTGCGTAGCCTAAAGGACAGTTGCAGGTGGCACAGTTGCGGGGGTTGGGGGTTCCTCCGTTTCTGCATTGAGCTGAGCCAGTCCCACATCTAGCTGAAAAACATTTAGGCATTTGGAATTTGAGCCATTGAGACCGTATAACTGAATACGGGGACGTAGAAGTATATTCTAATTCCAACGGAAAGTCGGAGTGTTTTAAGTGGCCTTGGTATCAACGAAACAAGTTAGCATATAACAGCAAAATAAACGAAATAGCACTGTGAAAGAGGAGTGCGCAGGTTTTTTAACGGTGACAGAGAGCATAGAGAGGCTGAGAAAAAGAGAGCGAGATAGAGCGTAAAAGAACAGAAAATAGATAGTGAGAGAGTGAGTGTGAGAAAGAGAAAAAAGGAAAGGAGGCGAGAGAAAAGCACAATAAAGGAGACATACACAGAGATAGAGTATTTCTTGAAAACGATTTATGTAATTTTATCAATTGCTCTACTCCTCTCTTAAAAGCTGGGTAATTTACGCCCCCGCTTCAATGAGGAGATTGTACTGCCATCTCATTGAAACATTACAATAAACATTGAGAGAGAAAATATGAACAAGAGAGAGAGAGAGAGAGAGAGAGAGAGAGAGAGTGAGAGAGAGAGGGGGAGAGAGAGAGTGAAAGAAGCAATCAAAGAGACACAGAATGAGAAGACAGTCGAAGAGTGAGGCAGATGCCAAAACAGAATGAAGAAATCGAAAGAGAAAGAAAAGGAGAACGAGAGATAACGAGTGAGACAGAAAACAACCTGAGCTTACATACATTACACAAAATAGAAATGCGTAAAGAGAGAGAGAGAGGAAAAGAAGCAAACAAAATGACAGAGATGCATAGATAGAAAGTGAGAGGCACAAAAATACAGAGGCTGCATAGAGATATGAGGCATAGAGACCTTAACCAAAGAGACAGAAAATTAGGGGTCAGTTATATAAAGAGACAGAGGCTCTAACAGATGAAAGAGGGTAAAGAGAAAAAGAGAGGGAACTATAAAAACTCACATGAACATCCATAATGATCATTAATCATTTTAATGTCGTAGAACGAAATGAGCTCGCCTCCCATAGTATACAAATATCTAGCATCCCTCGCTGTAATCGTATTAGCTCCCATGCTGAAAAAGATTTTTAGGTTTGCGTTTAACGAGAAAATACTCACGTATTCGATGCACAATGCATGACACTGCCGTATTCATAAGGCACGTAGTTTATAGTTTGACCAGTAGTGTATATATTCAAATTCGATGCCAATAGAGGATTCTAAACAACTTTAAAGCAAAAGCTTTTTACAATTTGTTTTTTAATCTTTATAATAACAATTTCATGAATAGATGCCATTTTCACGATTCCAAAACATAACCCATATATATGGTTTGGACTGCAATCGGTGCACGGTTACACGGTTGAGCAATGCAAAGGGTGCACGGTTACACGGCAGAGAAAGGCGAGAGAGCGCGGGAAAGGCGAGACGCAGAATGGCACGCTATTCAATCGTTATTTTCGACAAAACTTCACGTGCTCCCAATTTGGTTCATTTTGCTCCAATAAGAGAAAATGGGACACTTTTCTGAATCAGGAGGATGAGATCTACTCATTTATCACATGTCCAGAAAAAATGTTTCACGTGGTCCATCCCCTTTCAAACTTTTCAACTCACGCTGATGGCTCCCATGTTAACCGAGAAGTAGCTATCCCTGTCCGGTCTCTGAGCCGTGTGGATGAATCCCAACGCGTGCATGAACTCATGTGCAGCTGTGCCAACCTGAACTGCACACGCGCTCACGTGCTCACGTTTTCACTCGTTCACAGCCTTGTCCTAGAAGCAGTTCTTGTTCACCTCCGCCCATTCCAACGAACGAAAGACAGCCAATTCCTGCTCCTCCTCTTACCTAAATTTTTAAACCTATTTTTGTAATTACTGTGTTAACAGGTAATTAAGGTAATTAAAATTACCTTGACACGGTTTTGCGCTCCAGCATTTTCCACAAAGTTTACACAAGTTCTATCACTTATGTACTTTAAGGCTTTTTGAACTGCTGGCCTTCCATAGGACCCTGAAATTGTCGGTTAGGGTTTTAAAAGTGTGGGAAAATACCAAAAGAGGAATCGAAGTAGTAGTAGAGCGTGCTTCCAGGCCATTTTCCGTAAGTTACTGCTTGTCTCTTGGTTCGAACAGTTTCATTTTTGTTCTCGTTAAGTTCAGCTAGTTGTTCTCTGAAATAAATGTGGGGTACGTGCACCTACGGCGCGCACTGTCCTAGCTTGCGGCCTGCGGCCGCCACCACACGCGGCTTTTAGCCGCTCAGTTAAGCGGCCTGCGGCCGCAACATTTGTGGGCTACGCCCACTCAATACTCTACTCCGCCTTCGGCCGTGAAAGTGACGTAAAGTACGTGCTTCACTAAACGTTTTGTTATAAAAGGGGATATAAATTTTTATACTTCTTTCCAAAGCTACCTAGATAGATTTCGCTGCAAACTTTCGGTGAGTATTCAATGCTGAAGCTAGGTAACCAATTCCGGTATGTTCAACACTGAAACACTAGCTTTAGTTGTGAATATTGTAAAATGCGTTACGTAGTGTATTAATTGACCATTCAATCCTTTTGATAATTTTTAAACGAAAAGGATTTTTTGCATGGCACGAGTTGGCGCATTACAGTTGTTCAAACATTACAAAGCAAAAAGTGGAATTCGATGTATGCGGTAACAAAAACTCGTAGTTCTTTTCAAATCTATAGCAAACGTAACGTTTTTCTTTACACTGGTTTCTGTGTGCTGCCACATAAAAAGCGTTCTGAAAGTGAAGACACAAAGGAGCGGAGTTTGAAAGAGAGTTCACCAAAACATTTTTAGGGAGTATTAGAGCTTTTAAAAATCGACATAGCTGTATTCGTATTTTTAGGTCATTTGCCATAAGTAAAAGCTTGTTGAACTGTTTCATTTTTGTAGTCGTTAAATCCAAAAAATTTTTTTAAAAAGGGAGATTTACTTCGTCTAAAGCAACTTTCTATTTGGCTGCTAGGGTCTATTTGGCTGCTAAAGTTAGCTTATGTACAACGAAAAATCTAGATAACGTCTAAGTTAGGCTCAACACTGAAACACACTGAAACAAACACGATTTTTTCCTAACGAGGATTTTTTGCGTGGCACGATTTGGCGCATTACAGTTGTTCAAACATTTCAAATCAAAGACTGGGATTTTGATGTTTGCATTTCCAAAACGTCAAAGTTCTTTTCAGCAAACATTTTCCTCTACACGGGTTTCTGCGTACTTATCGTTCGAAATGTGGAATCGCAACTAAACGGCGTTTGACAGAAGTTGCGATTACCCGACAGAATTTTTTCTTGGATTAGAACAAAACCATAAATTTTAATGAAAATTGAAAATATTCGATCGACCCTCACAATATGGAAATATGGGAAGTTCAAACAAATCATCATTTGAAACATGACTTCGATGCCAAATCCTTATTTGAAAACTGGATTCAAATTTAAAGTGTAAACTACTTTTGCATATACAAACCTGGTGAGAAGAATGTCTCCTTGGATGACGTTCTCCGAAACTCCTACAGCTTGGTTGATTTCCCAGATACTTTCGGCATATCCGTTTGAAGCTTGATTTTCGATCGGATGAGCTTCAGTAAGAGCAAGGAGGGCCAAACAGATAAAAGTATTCATCTGCGGTTTGAAGTGTCAAAGCTCATGTTGGTTCTTTAAATGCTGCTCACTGATTGTTCAGCTAGTCCACGCAATTCAGCCTATACAGAAAAACGTTACAAAATCTGCTCGATTTGGTACCACGGCCTTTCGTTCTGTGTCTCTCTGTCTCTCTGTCTCTCTGTCTCTCTGTCTCTCTGTCTCTTTGTCTCTCTGTCTCTCTGTCTCTCTGTCTCTCTGTCTCTCTGTCTCTCTGTCTCTCTGTCTCTCTGTCTCTCTGTCTCTCTGTCTCTCTGTCTCTCTGTCTCTTTGTCTCTCTGTCTCTCTGTCTCTCTGTCTCTCTGTCTCTCTGTCTCTCTGTTTCTCTGTTTCTCTGTCTCTCTGTCTCTCTATTTCTCTGTCTCTCTGTCTCTCTGTCTCTCTGTCTCTCTGTCTCTCTGTCTCTCTGTCTCTCTGTCTCTCTGTCTCTCTATCTCTCTGTCTCTCTGTCTCTCTGTCTCTCTGTCTCTCTGTCTCTCTGTCTCTCTGTCTCTCTGTCTCTCTGTCTCTCTGTCTCTCTGTCTCTCTGTCTCTCTGTCTCTCTGTCTCTCTGTCTCTCTGTTTCTCTGTTTCTCTGTCTCTCTGTCTCTCTGTCTCTCTGTCTCTCTGTCTCTCTGTCTCTCTGTCTCTCTGTCTCTCTGTCTCTCTGTCTCTCTTTGCCTCTTTTCATGTCTCTCTTTCTCTTAATTCTCCTCTCATACCAGCTGGAAACCTCCTTTTCCAGCTATCTTTGTAGCGGATGCGGCAAAAACTAATCGGATGAGCTTAGATAGAGTGCAATGCGGCCAGTCGCCACCACCGGTATAAAACCAGCCGAAGAGTCATCTCACCATCCGCCTCAATCCCTCTCCTTCCATTTTTCCTCCTAAATCTCACTTTTCAGAAATGCGCCCCTCTTTTCTGTTCATCTGTGTCCCTGTGGTCTTAGCGGGTAGTTACGCTCCAGTCCCAAAAATCGAACCATCTCCTTCTGCATATGGAAGTCCTTACTCATCTCAACAGCAGGTTGAGGCATACGGTAGTATTTCAAGTCATTTTTGTACAGAAAAAGTTCAGGCTACCGTAACCAACAAACGGTTGAGAATACGGTGTACGCCCAGCAGCAAGAATCTCCAATTCCGATTCGCCCAACGCCTCCACAGAAAACGTATCAGTACCCAATTCAGGCACCTGCTACTCAGAAGTATGAGTACCAGTACCCCTCCACAATCTACAGTGATTTTGGTAAAATTTTTGAGATTGCGTGAGTTCAACTTTTGTTTCAGAATTGACTAGTACAACAACGACTTTGCCAACTACCTATGTCCCTGTGAAGGAATCTTCGGAAGATGAGGAGAACTATGGTTAGTTGGGGGAACAGGTTACAAAGAAGAAAGGATGAAAAAGGCACTGACCGAAACGAGATTTGGCTTATAACGGAGAGGAGAACTGGCTTAACCAGTTGGTCTAAACAGAGTTGTCGGAAGAATAACTATAGCGTGTTTCCAAAAAACGGCACCTGTTTTCGACCAAAACCTTAAAGGATGGCACATTAGGTCCCGCCGCGATGGATTAATTATCTGCGACTCCTGTTTCATAGTGTTATTTCCTTCATTTTATCGTTTATCACTTTAATGTTTCAAATCGTAAGTGGTTAAATACAAGTTGAAATCAAGATAGCTGAAAAGTCGCCAACCATTCGTTGGAAATAGACTATAGAAGAAAGATAGAGAAGGACACCAGAACGACAGAGACACTGATCGACATCACACACAAACATAACCACACACACACACACACAGACGCACGCGCGCACACACGCACGCACATACGCACGCGCACACACGCGCACGCACGCACGCACGCACGCACGCAAAACACACAGAGAGAGAGAGAGAGAGATAGAGAGAGAGTGAGAGAGTGAGAGAGAGAGAGAGAGAGTCAGACAGGAAGGAATAGGCAATGTTGGCTAAAACAAAAGAGGCGTCATGGTGCATCAAAAGATGAAAGAACGTGGACCGCCCGTAAAGAAGGGGACAACTTTCACGTAACTACTTCAATAGAAAAATATACAAAAAATAAAGAGAGGGAGAGAGAAAGGACAACAAGAGATAACACATCGTTTAGGCGTTCCCGAAATTGTCCCATCGTCCTCCAAAAACCCTTCTTCCCCAGTTCAACCGGTTCCAAACACTATCCAAACCCAGTCCTATGGTAACTTACTCCTATTTCCTATTCTACCATACGTTTTAGCACCTGCTCCTCAAATCCAACCGGCTGTTTCTGCTTACGGAGCCGCCGTCCCCTCTTCCAGACAAGAGACCCACTTCAACGGACAAGAGGATATTGCAGTTGAAGGTAGTTCTCCTCCCCCACCATGCCGTAAATCTCATTTTAGCCGTTCCTGAGAACATTCCTACTGTCTCACAATACCGCGTTACGGTAGCTCCAGTTACAACAAAGTCTCAGTCTTACGGTAGTGTAATTTAGAAGTGTTTCAAAGTTAGGTTTTCAGCCGCTGTACCTCAAGTAGCTCCTGCTCCTTCGGCCTACGGAGTTTCTGTTCCGTCGAACAGGGATGAGACGGAGTACAATGGACAGGAGGATACAGTAGCGGAAGGTACGGTAGTTCTCTCTCTTTCTGTCTTTTCCTCACTCACTCACTCTCTACAGAGCGTACTTCAGTCGTTCCTGAGGTACCTCCAACTCTGCCTCAAAACCGAATCTCTCCTGCTTCCGTTTCCAAGCCGGCCCAATCTTACGGTAACGATGACTTGAAAGAAACTCAAAGTTCGGGTGATTCAGCGGCGGCACCTTTGGTCCCAGCTGCTCCTTCGGCCTACGGAGCGCCTGTACCTGCCTTCAGAGAAAATGTTGAAGCCAACGGGAAAGACACTGCTGTTGAAGGTATGCAAAAATATCACAAAGCAAACAATCTGAATTTAGTACCACCCGCTGAGGTGGTTCCAGAAGCTGCTGACAAACTGCTCTCTGAGTTCTATCCTGCTCGTGGGGTTCAGCCGCAGAAGAAGAAGATTAGGGCGCAGAGGAGGTTTGACAAAAGCCACTGAGAAGAAAAGTCATAAGCTTTTGGTTATGTCTGTACAGATATGTGTAAAAGAAATGCAATAAATGTTATAGTCTTTTCTTTTTTATTCACTCACACACTCACACACTTACAGACTCACACACTCACACACTCACACACTCACACACTCACACACTCACACACTCACACACTCACACACTTACAGACTCACACACTCACACACTCACACACTCACACACTCACACACTCACACACTCACACACTCACACACTCACACACTCACACACTCACACACTCACACACTCACACACTCACACACTCACACACTCACACACTCACACACTCACACACTCACACACTCACACACTCACACACTCACACACTCACACACTCACACACTCACACACTCATACACTCATACACATACTCAAAAAAAGGAAATAAAGAATAAATATATTTATAATGTCTCTGAAAACAGAAAACAACGAGAGTAGTTACTTGTTCCAACGAGCGAAAGCTTGATTCGAGTAAAAGGAGCGAGGGAAGGAGAGGGAATAAGGACACTTGGATAAGTCGGGGAGGACTCTCTTCTGAATGAATTCATCTAGTTCTTCTGCTACAAGCATAGCAGAATATGAGCAAGTGAAGAGAAAAAACAGGGAATGTATATGCAGCTGTGCCGGAGGAAGGGGAAAGGCAGCAGTTTGTGGTGGGGGAATGTGTGCTCAACTACGTCTACGGGCACCCGGGAGACGATACCCAGCATCGATACATAGACGGGACGGGGGCTACAAGTAGCCGATGTCGCGGTATTCGCTGCGACGGCCGGGATGGCAGCGGAAACAGGAGAAGAAACTGGAGCGGAACGAACGATTCACGACCATGTAGAGCACGAATTTGGAGGAGGGACCGGCCAAGGCCACCCACGTACACGCGAATGTTATCTGAAAGAAAGAAATCTTCACGAAGCTTGTAGTACAGCTAGATTTTTGATATTTATGTGGCTTCACTCCAAAAAGCCCACCATGTCGTTTCTGTTTATTTTCTCAATGCGTGAGCTCGCCCACTCTGCCTACACAAGCAAAATTTGACACTTTGAAATGGAATCCCACGCGCTAGTAATCGTCATGCGTGGTGACGTGTTGCTCAGATTTCTACCCAAAATGTCGCGTTTCAAAATTGAAACTACATCTATCTTGAAACTGAAATAATGTTTATGTGAAAGTTTTCAGTCGCTGTTTTTGCAAGAAATATGTAGTTTTTTATGCATTTCATTGCATTCTCAGTATATAGTGCGTTTGCGAATAAGAGAAAAGGACCTCAAGGACTTTCTTTTAGTTCCGCCGCGATTGTCACATTGTCTGTGCCATCCTCTTTTACAGAGCTGTTTCGCCCATTTTTTATACACCTCAATGTATCAAATTGACATTGGTTTAAAACGAAATGTTCGAAATTTTGTTGCAAACACACCATAGTTTGTTGCAATGGCATACTGATTCCACAAAATTCAAATCAGACAAACGCTGCAATATTGCAGTCTTGCTCAAAAGGAATCCTTGTAGTCTATAGTTGTTGCCAAATGAGCACTAATGGAAAATGTTTTGAAATGTATTTCAATGCGTCTCTGCTAGTCACATATTTTTTCCGCCTGCGTATTGCGTCGGATTCTGCATTGAAACCTTTTTTGGTAGGATAACGGTTTAGCGACAGGAATACTCAGCTTTCGACCAAGCGTGAAGTATGATATCCGTTTGGCAACAGAAACAAGTTTTGTTTGGCAGTTCTTACAAGAGTTTGGAACAAAAAGAGTTTCTTGCCGTTTGGAACCCTTCGATAGCTTCAGCGTGGCTACCTTTGCCACCAGTATATTTTGTATAAACGCCTAACGTCTTTTGACAAATCTAGCTAGTCACAACGTACAGTACTTGTTGTATAAGACGCCGTTTCCCTAAGAATCGGCACTTGTCTATAAGGCGGGGACATAGAATTTCAAAATGGTTTCTGATGGCTGAAATTTTGTGTGAGAGCTTCCTATGACCCATAAACATGATTTTAAGTGTTTTTGACCCGGGTTCAATTTTGACCTTCTGAGCTTCAGAAGGCATGCCAAGTCAACGGTATGGAAATGTACCGCAACCAAAATATATTTTGATGGTGCTCAAACGACTCCAAATCTGACGCTGAGTAACTTTGTTTATTATGTGAAAGTCGAATTCCCGTCATTGAAAATAGTTAGAAGCCAAAACGTGTTTAGAAAAGTACAAAATAATTTTTTTCTCGAGTAAATCAAAAAAGGCATTTTTTGTTTTTTGATATAAAATATATATTTTTTCCAGGAGAATCCAAGGAAACCGCGGGGGTCAAAACGTCCTTCGAAAGGGCGCGCCACTCATTCTCAGCGGCACCACGCTCTTAAACGATTACTGCCTACGCCTGTTCAATGCCACCATGGTGCAGTGCCTAAGCGGGCCAACCTTTTAATTTTTTCGGTTCAGTTCGATCCCCGAACTGAAAAATCTTTTTGCTTTTTATATTTCACGCCAAAAGATCGAAGAGTAATGCGTGGATAATTGTTTCCTCAGGCCAATGAAACTCACAGAGGAAATGTCGCTATCCGGATCGGGAGGTGTGATGTACTCCCATATTTTGATGATGAGAATGGGCATCCAGGAAGCGACGAAGGCAACCAACAAGAACATGGTCAGTTGGAAGTTAGGATCAGTTTCGATCATGATCCGTTGGCTGTCTTCTAGCTGAAAATTAAAATAATGTATTTGAATTTTTATCGTTGATGGTCCCAAATGTATGTTTTTTAAAGAGAAACAGTTTCTTCGTATTCATTTCCCAAATGCTAACTATTTATGTATTGATTATTCAAAACAAAAACTTCCTTTCCGTTGTACTTCGGATAGGCTCAAAATAATAATTTCACTGTATCAACAGGCCGAAATGGAATCGGGAATATGAATTACGGTACCTTAGGAAATTTTCGATTCCAAACGGCCCGAACGAACCTGAATTCAAACCATGAGCCCATTTTTTAAGATCACTTAAAAGGTTGGGGCAAATTTTTTTTGCGGTAAAAATTACTCACAACCATTAATTATGAAATTAAATTATCAAACGTATATAATTAATCGTCTGTTTGGCGGCCAAAAGGATTTGAGGAAAATGTATGGTCTTGCCGCAAAAGAAGTAGGCCACATAAAACGCCAATAGCATATTCTGCGCACTGATTTTGACATTTCGCGTATAAAGATAGCTCAAATATAGAAAAAAATGCCTTTAAAATGCCATTTTCAGCAGCGGAGTAGATTCTTTACAACGGACCGTTTTCCCCAAAAGATCCGAATTTTGTTTCAACTCGTGTACCCCCAACCCATTTCCTCGTACCCTCCTTCCTCCCTCGCTAGTTGGGTTCGTCGCTCGGGCGCATTATGTGCAGCTTTCAAATCCGAAGACCCATAATCATATTGAGGCCGGAAAATGGTGTTGAGGCGCGATACCCGGCTGTCCGTAATTGGGCCGCCGACCTCTGCCACCCGGCTGTCTCCAGGGACCGGTGACGACTCTGTCGAATTCCACCGCCCAATTATGCGCTTCTTTCCGTTTTCTTCAAAGGCAATTGGGCAAAAAAGTCGAGCAGAAGAGAGCAAACTGACCTCTTCTTTGTTCCTCATAGCACTGATGATCTTGTACCCGGTGTTGGCTACGGTAACAATTGTTGGAAGGAAGACCAGCACGAGAAGGGTCATACTGTAGGCGGTGGTAGCCGTCCAGTCCAACACACACAGTTGCACATCCTCGATGAAGACGACCTGAAAATGACATTTTGAGAAAAGTTTGCTACATTGCATGCATTAAAGGGAAATACCACCCTCCTCTCTAAAAGCTAAACATCGGTCCTTGCGAATGGGGAGTTATACACCATCAGCTATTTACAAAACAGACTCACAAGGAGTCACAGCATCGAAATATTTAGTGGGTTTCTACTCTGTGATTTATAATTCAAGAAAATCCAGACTCACTCAGAAAAACGCGACATAGCTGCGGAAAAGCGACAAAAATGAGCGGCCGCAGACCGCGAAAGCGAACGGGAGAACCCAGAAGTCTAAAACACGCGTACTGGGGTTTTGACTTCCGGTTTTGTACAACGAGTGACTGTTTTTGTCTGTTTTTAAATTCCTTTTGAGCTTCAAAAAAAAAGCTTTAAAGTTGCAAAAATCGCCCACACTCAACACACTTCGTATATGAACTTTGGTACTTTAGAAAGGCTTTTTCAAATATCAAATTAGACTTCTGGTTTGAGGAGAAGCGGATAAAACTGAAAGTTGAATGTGCAAGGAATATTACGTTTCCGAAAAAACGGAACAAGTTTTGGTCGATTTCCAAAGGACTTACGCCATCCGCGAAAAATTGTGACATCATGTACTAACACAGAAAAGTAGGGGTATCAACATTGTCTATGTCATTTCATGATGGGCTTATAGAAAACAAGACATAGCAGACAAAGATAGAGACAGAGACAGAGAGGAAAAGAAAGAGAGAAAGAGAGAGAGAGAGAGCTGGGTGACTTCAGAAGGCTTCAACCATGCTGACGTTGATGTATAATAAAACTGTTACAATTTGAACCCATTTAGACAGCCAATTTCCTTAAATAGGGGGCGAAAAGTTAAATCGGATGAAAAAACAGGTGGCCTAGGTATTTTTCCGACCACTCGAGTTTGTAAGATCGTCCATAAAGAATCAGGAAAGAAATTATACTGGTAGAACAAGAATTGAAAAGTAAGGAAGAGAACGACGCTTTTGTTGTGTTTCTACTGTGATTATATTTCCTGGCAGTTTCTTTATTGTGGCTCAAGTTAGTTTCCGTGTAAATTGTTGAATGTAAAATTACAGCGGCCCAACATTTTGAGTTATTCCTGTAAGAATATTGGATACTCAGGTTTTCGACGCAGCCAAAAAGGACAAAATACATTTGGCGAGAAGTATATAGTGCGTTGCCAAAACAGAGGAAAATGGCTTTCCTAAAGGATAGGTACATTTGGTCCCGCCGCGATTGCTTAATTGTCTGCGCACTCCTCTTTTACAGTGTTCTTTCGCTTGTTAAATTTCTTTTCACTACAATGTTTCAAATTGGCAGTGGCTAAATAAGGGTAGAGGCATCAAGGGTGTGGAATAGTCGTCGATTCTTTGTTGGAAACAGACTATATGCATAATAAACTATGTGTTGATGGCAGTTTCATACCAACGAATTCGATTCGCTTGAGTTTGAAAATCCCGATTTTTTTCTGACTGACAAAAAGTTAGTCAGTGCTACGTTTAACTTGCCGGAAACATGTTATATTTGTAATAAGCTATTTAAAATACATAAACAGCTATTTTTGCTAATGTTTTCGGTTCTTTTCGCCTGCAATGCGTCATATTTCCTCGTGCCCTGCGTCTCTTCCCGAAGGAGCTCGGGTGGCCTTGGCGGCCGGTGGTCCATATCCGGCCGCTTTGTCTCACAGGCAATTCGCTAATACATGTACCCGAGCGAATCGATCTGCACACGCCGTGACGTCACTCCCCGGAGACGAACATTTAGCTTCCGACCTTGCGGAGACACAATGGCACCTTCCGGGCCACAGGAACACTCCAGGAAGAGTCAATTATGCCGAAAAAATAGCATGTTCCCATGGAAATTTGGATTCGGGAGGCTCAGAGGTGCGATCCCACTGTTTGTTAGCCGACAATGTTTCAATTCCGCGATCAGAGTGGGGGAGGATCGGGTTTCAGAGGAACATTGTGCTCAACACAACTTTTTGGAAGCTGTTTTTTTTGGAGAAACGCAGAAAAATGGTGTTCGAAAATTGGGGACCTCGTCAAAAACATCTTCATGGACTTTTTTGAAATGGGAAACGAATGATAGGTAAGTCGGTGCATCTCGCTGCCGGTAAAAGATGTAGGAAAATGTTAAACTACAAAATTATGCAAAATTTGCGTTTGTGCTGCAAAGATTTATTGAAACTTTTCGCTTTAAGTCTATATTTTCTATGCAACCAGAAGTGAAAATCCTGCTACATCGGGTTTCGTCTTCTTGGTTTGGCGGCCTTCGGCCGTAAAGGGCTATCGCGGGCTTTGGCTACACATGTAGGTGGTAAGGAAGTCGGAAAATGTTTGAATAAATTAACCATGCCCATTAAAAAAAAAGAATTATTAAGTGCCTTTACGCGACATATGAAAAATGCAACTTCCTATCAAGAAAACCTGCACAATTTTTGATATCATGACAAATTCTTTAAAAACCCTCGTTTTACAGGTTGGTTACAAGAAAATGATTACGAGTGGAGAACCCATTTGGCTGCGTACAATGCCTGAGTATTTCAAAAATCAAATAACATTAAGCATCAAGAATATGCAGGTCTCAGTCGGTCTGTAAGGCAGACTAAAAAAATAGGATTTTTTGGCTTTTGCTCAGTTTATCAGCTGAAACATGCAAAATTTTCAATTCAGAGGGCGAAATGAGTCACAAAATGTACAAATCAAGATGTATAAGTTACTTCTCTACTTTTGAAACCAGCGTTGGCTGTAGGGCTGATTTTCGAAATGGAGCGCGTTTACAACCCCTACAATCGTTGAAAAAATCCATTTGTAAAATCCAGTTCTCAGCCATATTACAGAGTTTATTGTTGTTGGAAAAATTGGTGCACTTTTGCCAAAAACAGTGGTTAATAGCATTGTGTAAAACTTTTGGTAAGTTGATCCAATTGTTTTTTTTTACATAAAAAAAGTTCACAGAATATTTAATTCTATTGTTTTTTTGTTAAAACACAGTTCGGAAAACGATTGTTCTTAGATTTAGCAAATTTTTAGAAAAGTAAAAGAGAATAGTGAGTGATAACAGGAGTTCAGAATAACACAGAGAGAGAGAGAGAGAGAGAGAGAGAGAGAGAGAGAGAGAGAGACATAACGATTCAAATAAAGGTCTCACCTGCATCTGCGCTACGACAATCGGACTGCAAAGTAACAACGACGTCATCCAACTAAAGAAAATCCAACACTTGCACCGGGTGAGTGACTGATCCGCATATCGGGATGGTTTCATCATGGCCGAATATCTAAAACAAATCTTATATTCGTGAAACTCAAAATTTGAGGGGTTTTCTTCGAACAGCCCCTGCCGTTCGAATTGCACTCTTTACTTTTGCCTCTGAACTCATCCGCTTTCGGATTTATCACTATGGAAACGTCCGTTGGTATGTGAAACAGCTAATTCGATGAATTAAAGGGCGTTCAGGGGTAAATCAGAGCCCTCGGGGGATTAGAGCTGTTGTCAACCCACAAACGAGGAAATGACAGAAATAGCAACAACCCCGGCCGTTTTGAGGACAAATCTCCAAATTTTTCCGGGTTTAAAAGGCTCAAAATTTCCGTGTAACCAATTTAACCAATTTTTTCAGCTCTTGAAAACATGCTAAATTGTTCTAAAGTTATCGTGTTGTAACTTGAAATTATAACTGTTATACTTTAAATTTCAAAAGATCTCATTTTCCTGACCCGAAAAACCATCTTTGTTTTCATTTTGGGCAAAATTAACCGAAATATGAACGCAAAAATAACCGAAATATGAGCGCGTAAATATCTTGCAAAAATATCGATTGAATAGCGGCGCGCCACTCTGGCGTCTCTCGAATTCCCGCCCTCTCTCGCCTTCCCTGCCGTATATCCGTTCACCCTTTGCATTTCTCGATCGTGTAAACCGTGCACCAGTTGCCGTTCAAATCACTTAGAAGAGGTATACTTCAGAATCGTTGAAACGGCATCTATTCCTTGAAGTTGTTTGAAAAATGATTTGAACAATAATTTTTACAAGGCCATATATCCATAGTTATGCTTCCAAAACGTCCCCCTAACGCGTATGTGATCCATTTGAAAGCCAGTGGTGAAATCTCATTTGGCGCTCGTCGTGATTGGCGCCGCCATTCCATAAATCGCCCTCTAATTGCGAAAAAGTAAAAGATTGGACAGGTGGACTTTTATGAGCCAATAAACGTTTAATAACATTTTTATTGTAATTATTGGGCAGTCTGTGCGTGTTCAAGTACCTCTTTAGATGTCTACTTATTACACAAAAATGCTTTCAGCCTGGGTTTCGTACATAAACACTTTCTCAAACGTTTTGCTAAAAATGTTAAAAATATAGCTTTTAAAAAGCAAGCCAATAAGGTTTTTCTCTTATTTTAGAGTGGGTACAACCAATTGTCACAGAGAGGATTCGAACTCAGGTCGCAAGATTTGCAAGCGACAGTACTACCACTCGACCGCTGGGAGCGCGCTGTATAATGAAGTGCCAGCAATTATATTTGCTAATCTCGCGACCAGGGTTCGATTCCCCTTGCGACATTTTGTTTTGCCTAGGCGCTGTAAATTGTATATGTTATATGGTATTAACTTTAAACTTTCAAATTCGATTTTCTCTCTAAAAAGAGATACCCTGTCGTTCAAAAATTCATTAAGCCTAAAAGTTTCAGAATCAAATTTTTTCCGCAAGTCATAGAAATGCCACAAAAATTCGGGGGAGAGAGATAAAGAGCGACAACACGAAAAGAAGGATAAAAAGGTGCGTTTTAATTACAAGATTTTTTGAATTGGGTCTCGCCGCGAAGACCTGGGCGGAATCTGGGCGCGCGAAACGAGATATTACGCTAAATAAAGAGACGCAGAGAAATATACGACACAAACAAGTTCTCTACATTGTATTTTCAAAATTACGAACTATCTTCTGAATAACAGCTAAATTATAGCTTCTTAATTCCCCCATCTCTCCTTTCCTGCAATTTCCTCACCGAACTCCACTTTTCCTCCCAAATTGGATCGCCGTCGGACCTCCAGTGCTAATGTGGTTAACCTCCGAACCGATGTCCCCGAGGGGCACCGGTCCCCCGGGAATTCGTTAGCGTCGGAATCAAATTTGTTTTCCCGGCTTCCGGCGAATCGGAGTCTGCGTTTCCATGAATGGAGAATGCGATTCGCTCGGTTTCTCTGCGATGACGCCATGCTGTTGTCTGTTTCGGGCTGCGAGACCACCGAAAACAACAACAACAGAAACGACGACGCAAATATAAACATTCGGAGACGAAGGCTTCCCCAACACAACAGACTATGACGTCATCAGACACACGCACGTGGAGAGGAAATGGCCGGAAAGATGGAAAAAGAAGGAAAATAGGCGATTGAAGGGCAATAAAGCAGGAGTGGAAGGGGGAAGAAGGCAAAAAGCAAAAGTGGAAAGTACTGTAACAGAGATCAAAAGTTCTTTAACAGAAAACTTTTTAAGGATATATTCAATGAAAAGATGCCGTTTCCACGATTCGGAAACATACCCCTTTTATATGACTTGGACTGCAACCGGCGAACATTGTATACACGGACGAAAAAATGCAAAGGGTGCACGGTTACACGGCAGAGAAAAGCGAGAGAGCACGGAAAATGGAGAGAGGTCAGAGTGGCTGGCGGTTCAATATTCAGTTTTTGCCAAAATGATCATATCTCGGTGGATTTTGCTCCAAAGAGGTAAAAGAGTATGGTTTTCTTATTCGGAAGAATAGATCTACACGTTTGCGTAAATATTTTAACGCGATTTCTATTGTTGTTGGTTGTCAGTTTTTATGTCATTTCAATATAATTAATGTACCGGGTTCGAGAAAACAACCATTTTTCCATTCTATAAGTAAAATTTAAGGACATAGAATTACCTGAAGAGCTGGTAAAATTACCGTTTTAACTGCGTACAACCCGCGTGTCTCTCGATTTCGAACGCTCTCTCGCCAATTTACCGATTGCGGTCCAACCCATTCAAAAAAAGGTATTTTTGAAAGTTTTGAAGTGTTTTAAGGTTATAATACATAATTTCCGATTTTTCGAACTAATACCGAGAGTTAAAGAATTTTTGGTAATGTGTTCGGCCCACGATGACAGTTTTCTACTCTGGCGAGCAAATAAAGGTGGAACACGCGTAATGAAGAGGAGCAGAGAAAAATGGTGCTGGCTCATTTGGAATTCAGTCGAAAGTAAAAGAAGTTTCACATAGGTTCCGTGTTATTTTAACTGTTTGAGTTTGAACATAGAATCAGGTAACGTTAGAAAACGCAAAAAACCTTCACAAGATCTTAAAATAGACGCATGTTAAGTTCATTGTTTTTCAAAAACCTAGTTTAAGGCGTAATAACCTATTTTCAGATGTTTAGAACAGCGCCATAGGAAAAAGAAATAGAAAAAAAACCAATCTAAACTTCTTAGATCTATTTTCCCTGCCTTTCTTCGTTCTTCGAAATCGTGAACCAAGTTTAACGTCATTTTGTTATTGTAGCACAATGATGTTTTGTGGGAAGTATTTGTGAAAGAAACGCCAAAGGCCAGGAATCAAACTTTAACATCACATACGTTTTACAACAATAATATTACCGTTACAAGAAATCACATTATGTTTGAAACATTTTTAAGGATATGCGCGTTTCCCTGGAATAGCGCAGTGTTAAAGAATTTTTGGCATTGTGTCCCGCAGCGATCATCCGTGACCTGCCGGGTGCGAAAAGCGAGAGAAATGAAAATGAAGTTGCGCAGAGAAAAATTGCCAAAAACTCGCAATTATCTGTTCGAAACCTGCTGTGCTAAAAAAAGGAGGAAAATAGTGGCATGTGAAAACCAACTCCTGCAGTTAATTCTGATATCCAAATTATATAAAAATACTTTATAATACAATTTTAAAAAGTGCCCATGTTTCCGATCCCCTGTCGTTGTCTCTTTTCCTGATGTTGCTGTCCGTAATCCCGTGGCGTTCGCCCGGGGCGCGCGCCGGCTTTCTGCTCTCATTTCTCACACGGATTAAGAAGCCGCTAATGGCGGGCATCCTATTTGTGCGCGACACTTTGCATATTCATCGGGCTCTTCTGTCGCAGGAGCACACGCAGGGTATCTGTTTTGAGAAGGGTTTTGAGAAGGAGAGGAAATGAGAGGTATAGAAACATACGGTACTCATAGTGTAAAGATTGAAAAGCCGAAAAAGGGATCATTCTATAGAGCTCAAACTTCTGTTTCAAAAAAGGACCCTCTTTTTCTTTATGTATCAAAAAGAGGCGAGTTATGAGCGTTTGAAGTTGTGACGACGTTATCGATTGAACTGTGCGCGCCACTCTGGCGTCTCTCGTTTTCCCGCGCTCTCTCGCCTGTCTCAAATCGTGTAAACCTGTACCCCTTGCATTATTCGGCAGGAAATCCGCCTAAATTTTGCGGTTTTGGGGATAATTTCGAGCACGTTTTAGAATCGTGAAAACATTAGCTTCACAACCCCGGCATTTCCAAATAATAACTGCCTTATATAACTGGCTATCTTCAAAAAGAGAGCTGGAGTTTTACCAAAGTCGCTTCTTTTCCGGAATTCGGGAAAATGCCGGTCTCGTGAGTGTGTTTTCTCAACTCATTTGCACGTTTTGCTTGTTTCGGGGCGCGATTTTTCTGGCAATTCGCAAAACGCAAAAACTGTTTTTACTGTTCCTCAATTTCCATCAAACGAAAACAGGAAATGTGTATAGGGCTGAGTCTTCGGGTTCAGAAAAGTACCCTGTTTACATTTTTAGAGTAAAGGGAAGCGAGATATGAGCGTTTGAAGTTGTGACAATGTTACCGATTGATCTGCGAGAAACTGTGGCGTCTCTCGATTTTCTGCGCTTTCTCGCCTATATTTATCGTGTAAATCCGCAACCGTTGCATAAGTAGTTGCTTTACAAACCTACAAATGCATAAAAATGCATCAGAAAAGTGAAAATGGTTATGGATGTGATATGAATTTTCAAATGAAATTCCTTAACCTTAAAGGTGAAATAGATAATGGGGTTCTAGAAAAAGATTTTAGTCTCAAACTCCACCCGACCTCTCTCCTCCCTCCCTAGCCCCCCCCCCCTCAGCTCCTCGGAACGCCCGATTTCCGTGAGCCTAAGTGTGCCGAGTGGTTGCATCCCGTCGTCTTTGTCTGTCTACGCGTGGCGCACAAACGGCGCCGCCAATTAAATCGGACCACGTGAGCCCCCAGGCGACGGATGACGTCTCCTCCCGAAGCCAGAGGAGGAGAAGAAGGCCTAATTACAACTTTTCTAATTGCCAGCGTCTGGATGAGCCGCGCCCGCGAAACGACGCTTTCCTTCTGGGAATAAGGGGATGGATAGGGTGAAAGTTGAATGGAAAAAAGGGAAGAAGATAGGTAAAAAGTGTTTCTAAAGGAAAAAATATAGCAGAAAAGTGGTAGCAAGCGCAATTTCACTAAATACAAGGTGTGTCCAGATTTGGATTGCAATATGTGCACATTTATTGGCTAAAAAAGGTTATACGGTTGTAGAGCGAGAGAGCAGAGAAAAACGAGGGACGCCAGAGTGGTGCGCATTACAAACGATAATTTCGCCAGAACGTCATTTTGAAAAGATTTCCTTGAAAAGAGAAAAAAGGGTACGTTGCAGAATCAAGAGCGCGAGATTTGGTCAACAAGAAAGTTTAAAAAAAATTATTTTGTAAATTATTAAAAGGAAACCAGATGTACTTAAATATTTTAAAATTGAGCACGGGTTTTGAGAAAACCAACCTATCGATGCATATCCAAGCAAATGTGTAAACGGTTGAGCAAAATAGGGCAATTTGAAGGTAGGAGGTGGTTTTGCAGAGCAGCGAGTTGTCTCCTGAAATGAGCTGTCATCACCACTCAACTGTGTCCAATGCCAAGTTTTTTTTTTGGTTTAGTAAACAAAATTTTCAAAAAAGTTGATTTTAACTAACCCTGAATTCGCCATTCTCTGTCGAGGGTTGAGTAGAGGCTAAGAGGCACGATAAACAATGCGGCCAACAGGTCGGCCATCGATAGAGATATCTGAAAAGAGAGTGATTTGTATGGTAAAGTGTTCAGAGAGAGAGAGAGAGAGAGAGAGAGAGAGAGAGAGAGAGAAAGCGAGAGACAGAAAGAGAGAAAGCTCATTCAAGAAAGGCGACATGGTGCATCAGTCTGTCTCTCTGTCTCTCTGTCTCTCTGTCTCTCTGTCTCTCTGTCTCTCTGTCTCTCTGTCTCTCTGTCTCTCTGTCTCTCTGTCTCTCTGTCTCTCTGTCTCTCTGTCTCTCTGTCTCTCTGTCTCTCTGTCTCTCTGTCTCTCTGTCTCTCTGTCTCTCTGTCTCTCTGTCTCTCTGTCTCTCTGTCTCTCTGTCTCTCTGTCTCTCTGTCTCTCTGTCTCTCTGTCTCTCTGTCTCTCTGTCTCTCTGTCTCTCTGTCTCTCTGTCTCTCTGTCTCTCTGTCTCTCTGTCTCTCTGTCTCTCTGTCTCTGTCTCTCTGTCTCTTTGTCTTTCTGTCTTTCTGTCTTTCTGTCTCTCTGTATCTCACTCTGTCGCTCTGTCTCTCTGTCTCTCTGTCTTTCTGTCTCTCTGTCTCTCTGTCTCTCTGTCTCTCTGTCTCTCTGTCTCTCTGTCTCTCTGTCTCTCTGTCTCTCTGTCTCTCTATCTCTCTGTCTCTCTGTCTCTCTGTCTCTCTATCTCTCTGTCTCTCTGTCTCTCTGTATCTCTGTCTCTCTGTCTCTCTGTCTCTCTGTCTCTCTGTCTCTCTGTCTCTCTGTCTCTCTGTCTCTCTGTCTCTCTGTCTCTCTGTCTCTCTGTCTCTCTGTCTCTCTGTCTCTCTGTCTCTCTGTCTCTCTGTCTCTCTGTCTCTGTCTCTCTGTCTCTTTGTCTTTCTGTCTTTCTGTCTTTCTGTCTCTCTGTATCTCTCTCTGTCGCTCTGTCTCTCTGTCTCTGTATCTCTGTATCTCTGTCTCTCTGTCTCTCTGTCTCTCTGTCTCTCTGTCTCTGTATCTCTGTATCTCTGTCTCTCTGTCTCTCTGTCTCTCTGTCTCTCTGTCTCTCTGTCTCTCTGTCTCTCTGTCTCTGTCTCTCTGTCTCTTTGTCTTTCTGTCTTTCTGTCTTTCTGTCTCTCTGTCTCTCTGTCTCTCTGTCTCTCTGTCTCTCTGTCTCTCTGTCTCTCTGTCTCTCTGTCTCTGTATCTCTGTATCTCTGTCTCTCTGTCTCTCTGTCTCTCTGTCTCTCTGTCTCTCTGTCTCTCTGTCTCTCTGTCTCTCTGTCTCTCTGTCTCTCTGTCTCTCTGTCGCACTGTTTCTCACTCGCCGAATTTTTCATTTCAACCCCATAAACCCCGTTCCCTTGTCCCCAGATCATAAAGTCCGTCATAATTCGGCGTCGATTTGTTTTCGGCCGCGGGACACTTGATCCTCCTAATTGTCATCATGGCTTATTCATCCACCACAACTAAGAGACGGCCGTTGTTCATTCAACCACCGCTGTCGCCTGCGCCTGAAAAATTCAGGCGCAGTGCGAATTTCGACGAAGAAGGAGTCACAAATCGGACGGAAGGCCGTCTAGCGTGAGAGAGGGGAAGCCAAGGAGAAATACACGCAAAAGGGAGGCAAAAAAGGGTAGTAGAGGAGAAATGGGTTTTCGGACGAAGAGGAAATGTGGAGTTTCAAGTTTTTGTGAGATGTGTTCTCTCTCTCTGTTTTTGTTATATATCTATTTCTGTTTAACTCAAAATTTCGATTTCTAAGCTATTTTTAAAAATATAATTTAAAAACTTACCAAATAGCATCCTATTACGTCGTATAACTCGGGAGTTGTCGCTATAACGATGATGTTGAGCAGGGATGTGACCAGTAAGAGAATCTGAAAAGACTATTTTCCTTTTTATAATATAAAATCGATTTTACAAAGTAAAATCGGGAAAAAAAATTACCGAAGGCAAAATTCATTCAAATTTTAAGATATCGAAATTTCATTTTTTGACTTTCTGGCGAACAGTTGAGAAATTTATACAAATTTCAAGCATCGTTTATTTTTACAAACAAAGATTCATGTTTTAAGTAGTAAATTTAAAAAATTTAAAAAAACATACTTTTAGAAACGAAAAAGTTGAAAGAAAAAACGCTTTTTTGCCTGCGTCTCTTACATCTGCGCACACCATCGCTTATTTATTAAACAATCTGCTTTCAATAAAGCCGTTTTGGAAAAATTTAATTTAGGTACAAGCTTTTTTTTTTTTTAAATAAACGTTTAAAATAAATCGAAAATGATCGTAATGGGAAAGAATTTGCATCAAATTTAACAGTTTTCTGTGAGTAAAATTGAAATTTCTATAGATTTAATGAATTAATGTTTATGAGAATCTTGATAATTATTTTAAGAGTTCAATATAAAATCGAATTAGGAACCTCGACGGCGACGATGACGGAGGCCCTCCAGAGAACAGCTTCGGTGAGCGATCCGCCGTCGATCAGGTGCCACATTTGCCCCAGGGGACATGGAGCCGCGCAGCCCTTACCGGCACCCCGGCTGATTCTGGAGAAAAAAAAGTAAGAATAACTATAATTCACACAAAAAACAAAGACAATGGGTTACAGAGAGAAAAATAGACGAGGCAAAGTCGATAAAATGAAAAATGTTATAAAGAAAGAGAGACAAAGAGACACAGAGAAACAGAGACACATAGACAGGCTGATGCACCATATCGCTTTTCTCGGATAACAGAGAGACAAAGAGACAGAGGCAGAAAGAGAGAGAGAGGGAGGGAGGGAGAGAGAGAGAGAGAGAGAGAGAGAGAGAGAGAGAGAGAGAGAGAGAGAGAGAGAGAGAGATTGAAACAGAGAAGGGCAAAACGGCCTAAAAGTCCTTGGATCTGTGTGTTTTAAAATCCATTCAAAGGAAGCAATGAAAAAAGGGGCGTGGTCTCTTTATCCTTAGCTTTGTTTTGACTTCTTCTTCGGTAAGCCCCGCCCGGGTAAAAAACTCATAAAAATCTTAAAATGGCTGGTGGAGGAGACCGAAGCTGAGACATTTCTCTCCGAAACGAGCGGTTTATAAAACAAAATTACTAGTAAACCAAAAATTTTGATAGATTTGGATGCGTACTTGTACAATGCATAACTCTAAGAACATATCGAAATTAGGGCATTTTATAACGTATTTTAGCCTCTATTATAACAATTTATAAGAAAAAATATTTTAATTTAAAAAATGGAAAAAATGTTATTGGAAAACAGAAAAAATAGCGTTGAGTTAGGGGAAAGCCTTTGAATTGTAAAAACTGAAACAAAAAATCTGCATTTTGCATACATAATAATTGTTTCTTACGGGTGCAAATACAATTTTCAAACCGTTTGCCGTTAAGGGGAATATAACGTTATTTTTCCGAGAGTATTTTTTTTAGAAATTACTTCGTTTGATTTGGGGAAAATAAAAAATCTCTTTCAAAATGGTTCATGTTGGTCCCCCAAATTGATAAGAATTGTTATTTTTGCTATTCCTTTGCTAATATGAGAAATGTTTCAATATCAACACAAAAACAAAGGTACTTTTTTGAAACTTGCATAAAAGCCTTATTTCATAAGAATATCAACGAAAAACGTGGAAAAATTTGCGAAAAAAAGGCAAAAAAGAAATATTGATTAGTTACAGGCACGCAAGCAAGTTTGTTTCACGAAATACTGAACTCTTCAAAAACTTATCAACAAAACGACGTTTTTACTTCAAATTTCATAGATTTGTGCGTTTTTCTAAGTCTTACCTCCACAATTATGTAAGAAACACAAATGTAAAAAAAAAACAAAAAAAAATGTTTTTTAGGAGCTCCCAAATTTGCGGACTCGGGGCAATTAGCGCTAGTTAAACGGTAATTTAGATAAATTTATGCAATTATATGATGAAATTACAAAACAATCGTGATAATTGCGTGTTTTGCCTCAGCCGGAATGTCCTTATTCCGTCGTATCCGCTGCTAATCACCGGTTGCCTACACCGTAATTTCCGTTCCCACGCTTTATTTGCGCAGCGGCTGGGCTGAAGGGAGGACGTGGTTTTTTCGTCGCTTTTCTAGGAATAATCGCTCATAAATGATGGTAAATGGTCGTTTTGAGGACTAAGGACATATGTGGCACATCTCTCGACAGCAAGGTTGGACTGTGGTCGGCCCCGCCCCGCCCCCAGAATCGATACTCTTCCCCAAGGCAGTGTGTCAACGCGGATAAATGCCGACAAAGAGCCGTACTAGTAGCCGACGGAGACCGCATGACGGCCGCCCCGGCAGCAGAAGGCCGCCTTTGAGGCAAAAAATAGAAAGGTCAATTTTCACACAATAGGAACTTCAGCGCAATAAAGTTATGTTAAACAAAACAAAAACAAAAAAGTTAAAGAGAACTTTTTCGGAAAAATGAAAAACACGCCGCTGGCGGAGACCGCGTGACGGCCGCCTTGGCACCAGAAGGCCGCCTTTTGAGGCCTGAAAGCGAAAATGGTCAAATTCTTTCAAATTCTCTACAGTAGGAACTTTGACACAACATAGTTATGTAAAAAGAAAACAAACCAGAAAGTTAAGGAGTATGTTTTGAAATATAGTTGAATCCAAGCGTTACAACATTTAATAAGAATGATATTTCTATACACAATGATTACAATGGCGCCGATCTTTTACGGGTGTCAGTAAAATATTACATTTGTGGGCTGTTGATGAACCGAATGGCTTTCCCACAAAACTAGGAAAATCTAAAATTCTTCCTAAATAATGAGCTTAAAGAGATATTGTGTTAAATTAGCTGTTTGCTTATGAACAATATACCGACAAAGAGCCGTACAAGTAGCCGGCTGAGACCGCATGTTGGTCCCCACGGCAGCAATAGGCCGCCTTTTGAGATTCGAAGGCGGAACGGGCGAAAAATGATCCAGATGCTAATATCTCCGTAAAAACAGTATTTTTTTTTTAAATTATACTTACCATTCGGGTAGAAATGCATAGCAAACTGCTGAGCTTACGATCAGAATAGGCGTTGAAAAGATCCTGATGGTACCATCAAATTCAGTCGACGAAGAAGAGAAAGCCAATTCCACTCATAAAATAATCAGTTTTCAGTGGAAGATCGACGTTGGAAATTGACAAGTATATAATCGAAAGGTATTTTAAACATTGAAGTGAACAAAGATATTGCACTCACAGGAGCACTGCAAATCAGGAATGCCAAATTGAAGAAAGTTGAAAAACCAAAATAATTACAGCAAAGATAAAAAATATTTTTGTATCTTTAACTGTGTACGATTTTTTACTGTCTGTTTCAACATCGTAAAAAAAATGTTGTTGCAAAATTACACATAAAGCTGTGAAAAAGGCATGTTACAAACCAAAAACAGGCATGCAAATGCATCTGGAAATAAATAGGGGTGTGCTAATCTTTAGCTAGAAAATTTTTACATGTCACCATTGAAAATAAAAGTCTCTCGTCTTTTGCGTCATAGGAATGCTTTTTTTTCAATTTCTCGGAAATACCAACAGTGCGCTGAACTTGTAAATCAGAATATTTTTTTTGGCTAGGTTGGGGCAAATAAGGACAAAATCAGGCGGCGATCAAATGTTGAAAACCAAAATCAAATTTTGGAAAACAGTGAAACGTTTATATGTTGTCTATGAACGATTTGAACGGACCAGTAACACAAAATAATGAAAAGAAATGCTAAAGAGTTGGGTGTGACATTAAGAAACTTTCGGTCTAAGATTGTTTTTGTGTCCTGGATGGCAGACATCTCATGAAATTCAGAAATTCATGTAAACCAAGGTTTTCGGAAAGTGATAGCAAAAAGGTTTTAACAACCCAACTCTTAGTTCAGAAACGGTGAAATTTCCTTTGCAACTGCGGCAAACTTGTTCTGCAGGCGCGGAACATCACTAAGCAGGGCACAACAAACACAAACAACCTGGGTTTTTCATTCCCATATGTCGTATCATATGTGGCTGTAAACTGAAATAACTGCAACACAGGACAAAGAACAGACCTGCAAGTCCAATTCTAACAATTCGAACTACTTTGATTATTTGGGATAAGTTTTCATGAGTCATAACTATACTGAACATAATATATATTTTATTTTCAACGCATGTAAGCAGTAGCTATCGTTGGGTCACAGAAAATCGTAGACAACGAATTTCCTATAGTCTGCTTCCGAAAAACGGCGCGTGATTTCGGCTAACATTTGTCAGACGATTATGCATTTTCGAAAGTACTGTTTTTGTGAAACTCGAAAACCTCGGGGATTTGAAAATATTGCCTTCCAAAAGTTCTGGAGAATTTTTTTTGCTCTATTCGAATATTGTAGGTACTTTTGAAGGTACCTTCTTCTCTGCAACCACGTTTAAAAAAGCGACCTGCTATACTTCATATGCCTTTGTGTTATTGCGTATTATGGCATTTCAAGAGCACCTTACACTACGCAAAGAAACTCTAAAATGTTTGAGAAACTGTGTTATTTTTGAGCAACCCTAGATTCTTCTAGGAACCCTAAAAGATTTTCTGGAGAATTTCCATGTAATTCAAAATTGAAAAGACCGGCAGCGATTCAGCCCAAGAATGACAAGTTGGGGTCCGGCACCTTGCTAACATAAATCAGGAATGGAGCGCTGATTAGCTTTCGCGACGGGACCAGGCCATCCCGTCCTTTAATTTACCGGTGATTGTTTTTTGGAAACAGCCCATATAAGGTTCCTTTTGTCTTATTAAATTTGACGGCAATATTATTTGTTTCAGGAACCAGTAAATCATTCATGAACTCATTTATAACTCTTTTAACGGAGATAGTACTCAAAGGTGCCCTTCATTCTTTCTGAATTTTCCATCTCTCCTGGCACTTGAACAAAGTAGCGGTGCTGTTTGATTGCTTTCCCTGCGGATCTCCGGCAGGTTGTGTTGTCCGTCGGTCGGTACACGCATAATTGAGCGCCGAGGGAGATGCAGAAAGACCAATTCGGCACCTGTTTCCGCCTATCGAAAATTGAGGAAAACGCCCGGCGAGAAGGGACAAATCGAGGAGGTTTCGTCTATTCATAATTCAGCGGGGTATCGCGTGCAAATGGCCGCAGGCTGGGCGGAATCAGAAATCAGCTGGGAAGATGGACTTTCAACGTTTGCACAAATGATTTATAAGTGGCAGGGAAAGATATTCCAAGAGCAGTTGTTCAATTGAAGCCCCAATGATCACTGTTTCCTTGTGCGGAACACTTTTCTCGAAATTCAATTGAATTGAGAAGTGTCAATGTAACTGAGGGAAATATAATAGGTTTGGAGGAACGCAATTTTCTCGAAGTTTGAAGCATAGTTCCGGTTTGCAAAACTTGGCGGCTCTGAAGGGACCGTTAGTGGCTTTTTCGGGCTGAAAATGAGCTGAATACTCCTCGCCCATTGACCTTGACCGGAAACTGAGAAAATCTGCGAATCTATGCTAATTAGCATGAGTAATGGCTGAATTACAAATTTACATTTTGGCATAAAAGCCCCTTCTCATAGAAAATCATGCTAATATCGCAGATTTCCTGTAAAGCTCTATGGAAGAGGGGTATATGCACATCAAGCCATTTTAATGTAACTGATTTTCTCGAACAGCGCTCCCGCCAACGGTTGTGTGAAAGAAGCTTCATTAGCATGAAATTATGAAAAAGCCCCTTTAAAGGGTTTCACAACTTTGGCTAAACAAAGATGGAACAAATATTACCAAGGGTCGAAAATTTTTCTTTTTGTGAAAAAAACGCTCACAAGTCGCCAAAAACGGTTACAAATCTGTAGACTTCCAGTACGTCCTATGTGTCCGGTTTTTACAAGGCACGCCGATAAGCCAAATTTCATCCTAATTGGATGAGACAGGGAAATGAAGAGAGTGTGAAACAATTTAACATGTTGATATCCTTATTTCTCGACAGTATCCGATTGGAAATTCAATAAAAAGCCTTCGGGATTTTTGTTTGTATATCATTGGTCCTTTAACGATTTTAGATAAATGTCTGCGCACTCCGCTTTTACAGTGCTCTTTCGCCTATTTTGTCTTCGTTTACTTCCATGTTTCAAATTCTTGTTGGTTAAATGCGTGTCATTTTTCAAAATTGCGCAAAAGTCGAAGACCGTCCCTTGGAAACAGATTATAGCACCTGCAAGGCATCGTTTCATTGAGCTTTCTTGTGTAAGAAAAACTGAGCAGGTCCCTGACATTTCCTTTACACATACGGGGAAAGTGGTTTTAGAATTTGTTGGTAAATCATTTTTTTAAATCCTGAATCACACAATACTAATGTAAAGAAGTGCGCAAATCATGAAGACATACAATGTATAGTCTTTGCCAATTTTACTTCTTGGCCGATTCGCAAATGTAACCCTGACGCAGTATTGCGTACGTATCCTAATACACAGGATTTTCGTACGCAAATTCGCGTCTGGTGCCGTTTGCACAGAGCTAAGAGCGAAATTGGACGAAGTAGCATCGGCGACAACTATATTTAAAAAAAGAGACAAGGAAAACAGGATTTTTCTCAACGGATAGGTCCCACCACGATCATTTAATTATGTGTGCACTCCTCTGTTTCAGTGTATTTTGATAATTTTATGTATATTCACTTTAATGTTTCAAATCGCGAGTGGTTAAATACGAGTAAAATATCGGTGTCGCTGAAAAGTCGCCAACCGTTCGTTGGAAATATGAAGCTATATAAGCAAGACACTTTTTCCTGCAGACAAAAGTTTTTGGCAAAAGATGGTCATAACAGTGTTTCTAATCGAAATACCCATCTTCTTCAAACTCAGAGATCTCTCTTTGAATTATTCACGCCCGAGGAATTAATCGGAAACGAAAAAAGGCGTTTCCCCGAGTTGCGAGGGCTGCGCCGGCTCATCCGTGGCTTATGCGTCGGCCGTGAGGAGAAGTTGCTTCGGCGCGAGCGCCTTTTACCTAATTGCCACTATAGCCCATGATGTCATCGGATTAGTGGCTCACAACGGACGGCATAATACGTCGGAAGCCAATGGCCACCATGAATCAGACGATTTCGCGCACAGGGGATTCCGGGGATTAATGGCAGCGAAAATACTCGCAGGATTAAGCATGTTCCACGAAATACGTCAGGCTGAGGGAAGAAGAAAGAGAAATTGACAGTCGAAAAAAGATTAGCGTAACATTTTCAATGCAACGTCATATGTCGGCCAAAAAGCGGCTACGCCTCTTTTGTAGCGCTCTATTTTGATGTATAGCTGTCGCCAAACTGAAATCTTATGCTAATTGCGGAAACATGCAAAGCATGCTCTGTGGACCATGATTAGAGTACGAATTTCCCATATCAACAGAGCATCACTTGAACATTCTAATTTTATTGGCACGTTTCCAATTTGGCGACAGCTATAATAATGGGTAAGTCTAATATGAACATAAACATCAGAATAATCTCACTCATTTTCAAAATGCGCGGAAGTAGGGTTGACCGGCACTATATGTATTGTTTCAGCTTGGTCTGTCTTTTTTACTAATCTACCCAACAAACATTAAGCCTCCTCCACTGCTTAGAAAATGACTTCATATGTATAGTGGGCAAGGTGGGGTCGCCCTTTCGAATCTCAAATTCTCCAGCCCAAAGTTAACTGTTTTCAGGAAGGGTAGGTAATTAGACCCTGGAGCTAGTGAAATACGATGTCCCTGTGAGATTCAAGCAAATTGGGGACATATGTGAAAATCCAATTTTCTGAAAACATTTGAATGGATTTAATCGAACAAAAGCCTGTTAGCTTGTTTTGGCAATTCAAATTAAGCCTACTTTTCTATAAAGGGGTCTCAACTGAAAAAAACGAAAGATTATATATTTCGACACGGTTTGTACGCTACCTTTTAAAAGAAAATAATCCACTAAATCGATCAAACTAAATCGCATGTTTCACAAGTTGGTTTTTCGGACAAAGCAGCGTTCATGCTGTTTTAGCTTTGGGTCCCGTCATGATAACCTGTGATCTACGCAAAAGCGAGCAAGAAATACGCGCTGATTGAATTGTAGCAGAGAAAATTTACCTTTTCCTTATAACTTGCCCAAACAATGCCATGTTAACAGTGTATTTTTGTTAATATCGGCAAAACACAACGATAGAACATGGGGTTTGGTTGACTTTTGTCTGATTTGGTTTGAATTTTTTACTAAGTGTCAAACTACAACGTTAAAGGGACAGTCAGGTGGGTTTTACAACATTGGCTTATTTACGAGAGAAAAATTTGCTGATCATGAAAATATATATGACTTTGGGTCGAAAATTTACAGTTTTCGAGAAAATAGGCTTCAAAGTCGTCAAAAACCGGTCTCCGTCTACAGATTTGTATAAGGGCAATACGCCCTGTGTGTACGGCATTTACAAGGCATGCTAATGCGCAGAATATCATTCTATTTGGCTGAGAGAGAGCTGGAAAAGAGGAGGGTGCGAGACAATTTAGCATAGTTAATTCGCATAATTTCCGACCGTCTACGACCGAAAATGAAGTAAAAACCCTACTTACTGCTTCTTTAAAAGGGTTCGATATTACAAAAAATGGACCAAGTATTATGTTTCTTGAATTATTTTCCCATTCACAAAACGTATTCAGTGAGCGAAACTTTCTATCTAAGGGTCCAAATAACTTGGCTATTTCAGTCCGCATTCGTTCACCAGGAACCACATTCAGGTGGTTTGTGGCAATTTTACGACGGAACATCAAAGAACAAGAGGGCCAATGGAGGAGGTGAGCAATTGCATGAATCAGCGGCCGTCGGAAGTCGCGTATAGGTTTCAGAGCAGGAAACGGGCGACAGACGTACACATGAGGGACAATGGAGATTGTATTACTTCTGAAGTCGAACTGGAGACAAAACAAAGTCGTTTGAGCAGCTTAAACTGTTGTTGCGTTTTACATGGTGTAAGTGAATAACGCAGACGTTTTAGAAGAAAAGTGCGTGTGACGATTGTTTTGGTTGTGGACGGGGGTCGTCGAGCTGAAACACTCAAACAAGTCTGGAACATGATGTCAGGGACACCTAAGGAAAACAATGACTCCGTGCACTTGGATATGACGAAAGGGCTTTTTGGTATAACATATACTGCATTGCAAAGTATAGGTTCACCTCAATTTTTCTGTATTTCGAAGCTGGTTTCGGTCACAGGTAAGAACTTGTTGGAAATTGATTAATTTATTTTTTTTAACATGCAGAAGCAGAAAACACCCCTGAGAACGTCTTACACTCTTGAAATTCGATTTTTTTGACAAAACGGCTTCAAATTGAAGGCGATTGCTTCGAAACAATTGCTCTGGTGTCTTTCCCTGTGGTGTTCGGTATGACAGAAAAAATCTTAATAAAAATCTTATAAATATAAAATATTTATAAAATTTTTATTAAGATTTTTTCACAGAATGTTCACAAGTCAGGGACTATTGCACATTTTGTTCTTTTAGTTGAAAAATGCAACGGAACCCCTGGATTTTTAAAACGGAACCCCTGAATTTCTCGAGCAATCCAGCAACACAGGAACTGTTTTTTTTGATTTAGAGTTTGCTTGAACTTTATATCTGAGCTGTTCAAACGCGACTTCTAACTTTGAAATATATTTTTTAAAAAAATTACTAAATACCTTTTCTGGCAGTCCTAATAGCATAAATAGAAGTGAAATCTCTGCCTGAAAGCCACTCAAAGGACTCAACTGATGACTTCTTCAAGCCTAACATCAAGAAGATAAACTGTGCCAAATCTTGTGGATTCTGTTAGAGGATATGAAAAGAAGACTTTATATTTTTATGTGTTTTTATGAATTTTCGTTAAACTTTTTGGCAATTCACATTAACTCGTGGCTATCAATGGTTGTAACGTCCGACTCTTAGACTGTGTACGCCGGTTTATGCGAAATTCGTTTCGTTTATGTGGTTGCTCTTGGCTTATCACTTTCTACAGTATTCTATTTGATTGTGTAAAACAAATAAATCAATCCCTTTTTGAAAAACAACTCCAATAGCTCTTGCCTTTTCTTTTTGAACTTTTTTTTTTCTTTTTGTGTTTTTTTGTTTTTGTTTAAATTGCTTAAGGAACCAACCAGTTTTCCATGCGTTTTTGATTTGAACGCCAATTATAAAAGCACATCCCAAATAGATTTGTCTTGTTGGTCCGTTTAAAATGCATTATTGAAGACCCTTTTTTCCCGAGTGTCTCTCATTTTGGCACTTCTCCCAGGTGCTATTGAAAGTACTAGTTTAAACTGACGTTTCCAAATGTTTTTCGTCTATCTCTTTCAGAATTGAGAACAGGTTCCTGTGTTGTTCCAAACTCCCGACAGGTCTAAATTACAAAGAGGGTGTCGCAAAAATCCTTAAATTTAATCCTTTATAACATTAGAGGGTTGTCATTCTGTCCGTTAGCAGCGCAACGTTTTATGCGGAGAGGTACACCCCTTCATTTCCCCCCACACGACCATCCACCTCTAACAATTGGGAAGTCGTGTCCGTTTATATGTCCTGGTGTCCCACGCGAGACTGCGCTACGTGTCTGCGTCTCCTAATTTCAGTTATCTTTCATCAAAACGTGGGCGAACTTAGCGTAAACTCCACGGAAGGAAGGAAAATGAGCAGAATTAGCCTAAGTGCGCAGCTGATCATTTCCAATGGATTGGTTCCCAATCCCGGCCGGCGGTCTAGCAGGCACCTGTACGGCCGCAGGCCGTCGAACTGAGTGGCCGAAGGCCACGAATCTGTGCGGCCGCAGGCCGCCAAACTGAGTGGCCGAAGGCCACGAATATGTGCGGCCGCAGGCCGCCGAACTGAGTGGCCGAAGGCCACGAATATGTGCGGCCACAGACCGCCGAACTGAGTGGCCGAAGGCCACGAATATGTGCGGCCGCAGGCCGCCGAACTGAGTGGCCGAAGGCCACGAATCTTTGCGGCCGCAGGCCGCTTAACTTACATTCGGGGGCGAAGCCCCCGACGAGCGGCCGAAGGCCGCGAGGAGCCAGGAGTGAGGACCGCCGAAGGCGGGCCGTAACTCCTGGTCTGAACATAAGAGAATGTTTGGTGGTTCAATCTAAACGTAGGTTCGCTGAGAATGTTTGGTAGGCAACCGTATGTCGCAAAATGATGACGCTGCTCGGTCTATGTTTATTAAAAGTCAGTGTATCGAGGCCCATCGGCGCTTTTATACAGATCAATTTGCATTTAATACATATGTCCTTTTCTGATTGGACAAAAGGATAAACATGATCATAAAGTTGTGACAACAGTCGCGACACTCCCGAGGGCAAAGTTGAGCAGCACATCCAGTTTACAAGAATGAGGAGCCCAAAAGTGGGAGAGTGACGACACGTGAGGAGAAGGTTGAACCGTTCCGCGCTGCATCTCCAGGCTGTACCAGTAAGCTCGCACGTGTGTCCATACAACGGCGCTGTGGGCCTTTGTGCAGATCCTTTTCGTTTGAGGCATCTGTAGCGAGCGCATTTTGAGGTATCGTTCCAAACCAGTTGAGCGCCCAGTTTGTGTGCAGTTGAGTTGATAGGAGGTGGGAGTGTGCGGTCGTTGACTGTGGAAGTTGGAGGGGACTTGTATGCCATAGGGCATCCTTGGGGTCAGAACCTGGTGTAGATTCCGATCACGATTGCTTGGTGGTCGCTATGTCGCAAAATGATGACGCTGCTCGGTCGATGTTTAATGAAAGTCAATGTATCGCGGCCGATCGGCGCTTTAATACACATCAATTTGCATTCAATATATGTGTCCTTTTCTGATTGGAAAAAAAGAATAAACATAATCATAAAGTTGTGACAACAGTCGCGACACTGTACACAAGTGAAAGTTTATTAACGAATCACTAGCAGGATCCACAAGAAGCAGGGCAGTGCTGATCACGAATGAATGCAACCGTGCAGAAACCGTTGGAAACCCATTGAGCACAGCTAAAATTTTTGCCATCATCGAATATTTTCTTATTAACAAACTCATCAGCGTCAGTGCATCTCCTTAGTTTATTTGGCTGCTCAGCTCCACAAAGTCCGCAAGACTTTGCACAGTTGTCTTTCCTAGTGGCTGGAGAGTAGAAGGGGTTGTTGCAGAAATCTCCGTTTTGAATGTAAGTCCTGCAGCTGTAAATTTCAAATAATATTCTTACAGAGCTTGTTATCTTACTATGGGTTTGCATCAAAACAGTTCTGTATCTGGGGAGCAGGCTTTCTCGTTGTTGTTGTCGTCGTAGGTGGAACAGCGTCATCGCACAGATTGCAAGACTTTGCACAATTCTGTCTCCTGACATCTGGTGAGTAGTATGGGTTTTCGCAGAAGCCTCCATTTCTAATCCATGTACGACAACTAAAGTTTTCAGTGTTGTAGAAAGAATTTGTTCACTTACTATGGACTAGCGTCAAAACAATTTTGTGGCCGGGGTGCGGGTGTAGTCGTAGTTGGAGGTGCAAGAGCTTGATTACAGAAATTGCAAGATTTTGCACAATTCTGAGCTCTAACTGCCATAGGATAAAAATCGTTAGTACAATAACCTCGTGCTGCCCAGTTACGACAGCTGAAATTTGAACAAGATTTTTAATAGAGGAATATTCTTACTATTGGTAGTTGTCAACACAGTCGCCAGTTTTCGGAGCTGGTGCTGGAGATGGGGAAGGAGAAGGAGACGGACCGGGGACAGGAGATGCAGTGCCGACTGGAAAAACGTAGGTATGAAAAGGTTATTCCAATTAGAGCATCTTCAAAGTTGTTATATAGCTGCCGCCAAACCTAAATCTTATGCTAATTGGGGAAACATGCAAAGCATGCTCTGTCGACCATTATTAGACTACGAATTTTCCCTGCAAACAGGGCATCACTTGAAGCTTCTAATTTTTGTGGTACGATTCCAAATTGGCGACAGCTATATTTTCTCTGATTCTAATAAGATTTTCCTGTGACGAAGTATTTCTGCTTTGTTTTTGGCAAAATATATATTTCTGGTAAAATTTCACTTTTAATGATGCGGGTAAGCTCTATTTCCTTTTTGCTAATATGGTGATTGCTGTGGACTATTTTTTAGAGACGCATTAAAAGTCTCTATGTCAATTTTTTAATACTTTTGCCTACCTATGGGCACCCAGGGCCCACCGAAATGTACGAAATCTTGCCACGTTTTTTTAGTATTATACGAAAATGTTTGCTTTAGCAAAATAATGGACAAGGTTTCAGAAAAAACATTAGCTCAAACAACCCAAATTGGACGATTACGGTTTTGTGTGGAGTAAAATGTCTTTAATCTGTTCTTGGTCATTTAAACTAAAATTATAAAACATGTCCAGCCATGTTTTTGAGAACATATAGCGAACATTCTAATTATAAGACCCACTTGCTCTGAATTGAATAGTAAAGCTGCTGTAGTAGAATCGATTGTAACTGATAACTGGAGTAGGGCTCAGATCACTTGTCAACTCCTGGTTAGGTGCATCACAACAGTATCTAAAACAATTTGTACAAACTTTTAACTTTTTTAACTGCGAACCTCGGATTGGTTTCGGTTTGGTTGCCGAGTTTGATCTCAATTCCATTGAATGGGCATCCGTAATTGCACTGTCCATTGTAAAGTCCTGTGATTTTAATTTGAATCTTTTGACCAGCTGGTGCCTAAAACACGTTTTTGTTAACTAAACAAATCTACTTTATACCGAAATCCAGTGATTACAGAAGTCCATATCGGTCCTAAGCTTTCTGTTGTTGGCATCTCCGTGGTTGTACTGTTTAGTTTTCCAATCTGACGTCGCAGTTAGGATTTCTCCACATCCCGATGGCTAAATAGAATTGATTTTTAAAGTTGATGTAGCCATTACCTTTTGATCACATATGGTACCTCCGTAACCTAAGGGACAGTTGCATGTTGCGCAGTTGCGAGGATTTGGAGTTCCTCCGTTTTTGCACTTTGCCGAAGTTGCAGCGGGGCACAAGTCTAAAACACACTAAGTTATCCCAATGTACATTTGGTAGTTTCTGTCTGTTGGTTAGCAGCTTAGCGTATTAGGCAAAGTGAGCCATTTCTAGAGAGGAGATAGGGCGGGGGGTCGGAAGCGAGGGGAGGGGCGCCAGAGCGGTTCCCGGCCGCCCTCGGTACCCGACCCGAGCGTACACGTGCGTGTGTGTGTGGACGTCATGCCGCGAAGCGGCCGGATGCGGCCGAAGGCCGCAAAAATGAGCGGCCGCAGGCCGTGAAATCGAACGGCCGAAGGCCGTGAAAACACTTTGAGGCGGCCGAAGGCCGCCGAACTCAGAAGTCTAAAACCCGCGTAGCGGGGCTTTGACTTCTGGTTAATTATATTTAAAGGGCTCGTCAGGGGCCTTTTCCAAATCGTATGCTAACGGAGACTTGGCAAGCATTTTGCGCACGGCCGTTGGTTGGAGCGGTGTTGGGGAAAATGATTTCAATTGAAATGACTCGATTAGCACACCCTTCATTTTCAATTCGAGAAGGCCCCTGACGGTGCCTTTAATGAGTACTACGAACCTAAAAAGCTAATTCTTTTCGATGAAGCACATTCTATTCATACCCTATTTTAATTGAAAAAAATTGACAAAAACAGAAAATTAGCACCAAAAGTGCTCATAAATGAACCGAAAAAGAAGCATTTAAATGGTTTACAAAAGTAGCTTTTGAAATACAAGCTTCTCTTCAGTCTTTGAGTTTGTCATGCTCTCTCGCCCTCTCTGGGCACATAAACCATGCACGCATCGTAACCTCACAGGTTGCAAATTAACTTTTCGACCTGGGTCAAAAGATTCTTACCATCACATCCGTAGTGCTCATTGATCACTCTCAGATCGCTGAAAGAAACCAAAGGCGATCCCATAGTATAAGTGAATCGATTGTCTTTCGCAATCATACTAATTCCTCCTCTTGAGAAACTAAATAAGCAATTTAGTTTTTATAGTTTTAACCATCTTACGAATTGGCGTCATACTGCATCACGCTACCATACTCGTAAGGAACGTAACTGATACTCTCCGACTGTCCCATTTGGTTGAAGTTGTAGAGCATGTCCGGCTAAAAGAATAACAAATATGAACTGTTGTGCCTGTGTGTGAGTGAGTGATAAAGTGAGTTATGAGGATGTGATTGTGTGACTGTGTCTGACGGCATGTGTGCTGGTTTGATTTTTTGTGTGATAGCATTATGATTCATCCTTCAAATCTCACATCGACCGCAGCTTTATTGACAGTGATGTAGCTGTTCCTATCGGGTCTTTGCTGGGTGTGATAGAGTCCCAAAGCATGCATAAACTCATGAGCAGCAGTTCCAACCTGAATGAAAAATCAAATTATGTAACGTTTTAAAACTACATGTTCGCATCCGCTTCCCAAAGACAGTTGTTGTTCACCTCCTCTCATTCCCAAGTTTGAAGAGCATCCGTCACCAGGAATTACCTGAAGAACGTTTTCTTTTTCCTGTTTTGGTAAACTTACTCTGACACGATTAGCTGCATTCGAGTTCTGAACGAAGTTTATACATGTGTGGGAGCCAAGGTATTTCAGCGCAGATTCAGTTGCCTTTCTTGCATCGGAATCTAAAATTCGAAAGCAATAGGGGAAAAACAAGTAGAGTTTACTCAGTGAACGATCGAAGTAGTAGTTCAGGGTGTTACTAGCCCACTTTCTTGCATATCTCCAAACCTGTCGCTTCTGGCGGCCGTTTATGGACCCTTGTTCAAGTTCAGCGATTTGTTCTCTTAAAAGTGTGTATATCTCTACGCCCTCCCTATTTTTTCTCCTCATCTATCCCTCTCTCTTTCTCTCTCTCTCTCTCTCTCTCTCTCTCTCTCTTTCTCCCTCTCTCTCTCTGTCTCTCTCTCTTTGTCTGATTATTTATTATTTTACCTCACCTCCTCTTGCAACATTTTTTAGTAGTTTTTAATTCACTTACTCCGTCAGATCCATATCTCCTTGGAAAAGATACTCTGAAATTCCTTTCGCATCGTTGATCTCGAAAATTCCCACTTTTTCTTCTGTTGGATTCTCAGTGTGGATTTCTGGTAGTGCCTTAGTTTTGACAATTTTAGATAAAATCATAACAACCTTACCATAAGGTTTCCGGCAATTTCAATCTTGGCAGCTAAAGTTGTGTTTAATTTGGTTTTCTTTGAGAGGTTTCTGAATCTGGCCTTCCGTGCCTCTAGGTTGGAATCTATCAACTGCAATGAAAATATAGTTTATTACCATAGTTTAAACTAACCTTTTTAATCCTGTGTTGATCCTCAGCAGAGAGGATTCCTTTAAAATTGTCCAGATCAAAGTCCCTCATTGCCTGCTCCACCACGTCCAAAGGAAGGGCTGCAACTGTAGCCAAGTAGGCTACGACAGCCAAACTCAGATGCATTGTACCCTAAATAGAGAAGTTGTTAGAGCAATGAGTGTTGTGACCTCGTTGTGGCATGCTTCCTTTTATGCCGAGTGTCGCTTGTTCAGCTGCTACCACGCAGTCTATCCGCTCCCAAACTTTTTCAGTTTCAATTGTATTCGGTCAGACATTGACGTCATAAAACTCGTGCTACTTTTAAAACAAACATTGAAATTAAAGACCATTTCTGTCAAGTAGCTAGATGCTCGTGTTGTAATCACCCTATTCTGAAGAAGCTGTTTGAACTCTCTTTCAATTCAGTAACCAAATGGTTTTGCATTTGGCCATTTCTTCGTACATTTTTGGGCACTTATTGGCTTTACACAAATACATAGCTGTTATTACATTGGTATTCTGTCAAAAAACTGTTCTAATGCAGCGTTCATAAAAAACATTAACTTACTTATTGGGCGCATAATTTTGTCCCAACAAAAATGTACGAAGAAATGGCCAAATGCAAAACCATTTGCATTTGGCCCTCTCTAGCTCGAGTCAAAACTTTAAGAATTTGAAACAAAATTTAATTCTTATTGGAATGGTGAAATTCAAAATTTCCTTAGCTTCGTGATTTTTCCACGACTCTCCTACGCGCTTAAACTTGGAAGTCCGCACCCGACACAACAGTAGAGCAGTGTTACCGTTTTCTTTTAAAAAAATAAAAGATGAAAAACTGGAAGTAGAAATCCCTAGTTCAATTTCCCCTCTGCTGTAGTTTTTTTTCGCTTTTTTATAATTGATGATAAAAATGCGCTCCCTCTAAAACGATACCCCCTAGTCACATATACCATAGTGAGAAAATTCGAAGCTGGGAACACATTCTCGTTTGTTTTCGATTAATATGAAACAAATTTCGATTCAGGTAGAAACAATTAAACTCCATTACACAGAACATTCTGAATGTTTATTTCTGCCAAAAAAACACGCAAAATTTTGTGTAGTAAAATTTTCAAGAATTTCAACCTCAGCAATTTTCAACTTACGTTGTTAGACGATTTGTACAACACAATAACTATACAAACGGTTTACACTCTAGGGCTGTTTCCTGAATCACAGTTGTCGAATTCAATATCACGACGTTGTCTTGATTTATCCTATTCTCTACTGATTTGGCTCTATATGCTTTTCGGCGAAACGTTTTTTAATGTTTTACTTTCTTTACATTTATAGACATAAACTTTTTGTAACAGTCTTGCTTGGAAAACTCATAGAACAAGCTTTTGGCCTATATTATACACGTTGTGTTTGTGATGTCTGAAGAAAGTTCAGATGACATCAAGGTAATAAAAGAAAGTCATCATTGAGTTTATTAACAATTTACTTTCAGGATCGACAAGTTGTAGAGCAGTGCTCAATTCGTAGGCTTCATCCATTCAGTGGTTTGTTTTGCTTAACTTGACAGAGCCCGCAAGACTTTGCACAGTGTTCCTGTCTGTCGGCTAAACTGAACGATGGGTTTGTGCAAAAGTTTTGGTACGTAATCCAGGTAAAGCAGCTGAATTCAATTGTTGTCTCTATAAAGCAACTGAAACTCACTGCTCGCTTTTGTCAACACAGTTTTCTTGTCTTGAAGGGGGTGGAGTCGTAGTTGTTGTTGTTGTTGTTGTTGTTGTTATTGTTGTTGTGGAACGCTTAACTGGAGAAGTTTCCTTGCAAAGGTTGCAAGACTTTGCACAATGTTCTTGTCTTTCGGCTGGGCTGAACGATGAGTTTGTGCAGAAGTTTTGGTACGTGATCCAAATGAAGCAGCTAAAACAACTGATTGAAATTTCACACTTTTATGTGGCGAGACATGACATTACGTTTTTTGTTAGTGGTGTATTTCGGATGTCTATGACACAGTGTTCATATTATTCTTACTTTAACACTCTATATTGAGCCACTTGGAATGCAGTAGGGTATCCTTCAAAACTAATAGTGTACAGCATGTACATTATTCAATCGACAAAACAGACTTTTCCAAATGAGATGCGGTAGAGTACCTTATAACCCTATTAGTGTATGGTAGTCGATAAACCAGTAATTTGCACGCATGAGATACGTACGGGGAGGCACCGTTTTGTCAGATTGTGAAAAGTGCTTACTGTGCTGTGACGTATTTGCAATTTTTTAGAGGTATCTGTCAAAACTGATCGGAATGGTTGCGGGAGTTTAGGTCGTATGCTAATCCTACAGTAATTGTTAAAACTTTTAAAGGCTATGGACTAATTGAAAACTGAAAAAAGACAGATTAATAAATACTTCAACTCACTGTTCACTTTGGTCAACACATATATCTTGTGTAGAAGCGAGAGTAGTAGTTGTTTCTGCTTTTGTAGGTGTATTTGTAGAAGTTTCCTTGCATAGGTTGCAAGATTTCGCACAATGTTCTTTTCTATCAGCAGGGCTAAATAACGAATTGGTGCAAAAGTTTTGGTACACAATCTATGTATCGCAGCTAAATTCAATATATTTGTTTTTAAAGAAGGGTGAACTTACTATTTACTTTTATCAACACAAACTACTTGGGTTGGAGCTTTTGTTGTCTTTTTAGGAAGTTTAGAAGACAAAGTTTTCTTGCACAGATTACACGACTTTGCACAATTTTCTTTTCTTTCCTTTCGAGAGTACAAGGGATTGTTGCAAATGTTGTCGTTTTTAACCAATGTCTTACAGCTGAAGATTTCTGAATTTTAGAAAAAGATTGTACTTACTCTGGGTTTGCGTCAAAACATTTTTGTGTTTTGGGAGTAGGCTTTCTCGTCGTAGTCGTGGTTGGAGCAGCGTGGTCGCAAAGATTGCAAGACTTTGCACAATTGTATTTTCTGTCTTTTGGAGAAAAGAAGGGATCGTTGCAGTAGTCTTCGTTCTTTATATATGCCGCACAGCTGCAATTTGTTTTTTTTTTTTTTTTTGAACGATATGCTTTACTTACTATGGACTTGCATCAAAGCAGTTTTCAACAGGAGCAGACTCCACCTCGTCTAAGAAAAGGGCGGTTATTGTAACCAAGAAGGCTACCACAGTCACAATCAGACGCATTGTACCCTAAATTCAGAAGCTGTTGGTGAGACAAGTAATGTGACCTCCTTGTGCCATGGCTCCTTTTATGCCGCGTGTCGCTTGATCAGCTGCAAAAACACGGCCTGTCGACGTTGGCATTTTTTGATCTAATTGTATTTGGCCACACTTTTACGTCATCGAAGTCATGCCAAATTTAGAAACAAACATTAGGGCTAAATCAGTGTGTTTAGTAATACAACATGAACTTATTTATGTAAGCAAACATATTTAGTATATTTTTTAAAAGAAACGCCATTTTGGTGACATATTACAAACAACAACAAAAGCGGGGCGTTGCCGTATTTAGACCGAAAAGAATTGGCGAGTTTAGAAAAAGAAAATTGGCGATTACAAACATTTAAAATGAAACAAAGTAAATAAAATATTTTGTACTGAGACTGTGCATTTTAGGCGCTCATAAGCGTTCGAAAAATAAGGAACTTGAAATGTTTCTGGATCAAGTGCGGACTGCTCTTTTACAAACTGGATTGACGAAGGATAAAGATTTTTTTGGTGACCAAAGCTGAAAATACGTAAAAGCATATATACACACAATGTATTCTCTAGGGCTGTTCTTGGAATCGCCAGAAAGAATTACAGTTGCCGACTTCAGTCTCACGACGTTGAATGTTTGCTTCCATTTTCAAGGGATTCGGCTTCAAGAACCTCCAAGCCAAGTTGCTGGTACACCTCTTCTTAAATCTTCCATGCATTGCTTTATTGCAGAGCAAAAACCATGGTTAGTTGTTTTTCATGTATTCAGGTTAGAAATGCCCGACAAACTGCTAGTGGGTATGTCAAACTTACGGATAGTTTTCTCTCAATTCGGAATTTATTTGTTCAACTGGTTAGTAGCATTTTCAGAAATAAATATACCATGCTGTTTTGGTTAACCAAAATGTGCAATAGTCCTGACTTGTGAACAATCTGTGACATGTGCCCTTATGAGCAGTTTGTGAGTTCGAAAACATCAGTGCCAGACAGCTGAAAGGACAAAAAGTTTTGGCAACGACAGATTACGGGAACAGTTGGTCAAACAGTGTCTGGTATAAAAGGGTTATCTAAATGATTAGGACATTCCACTCCCACAGCACCCTAAAGCAAAATGCAAATTGCTTTTGTGGTATTTGCCATGTTGGTTACAGTCCACTCTTCGGCTTCTCAAGCCCCAACTGCCTGCGTAGACACCGTGGGTTTGTGAGATTTCATTATAATACCAGTTTTGAATTACAAATTGTTTAGTTGTGCCGAGTGGGTGTGCACCAATGGGTACTACAATAAGGAACAACAAAAGGAGTACTGTGCCAAGACTTGCGGTTTTTGTGCAACGACGACTACCCCAAAGGTTGAGAAGGTGACAACTACGCCCAAGCCAGTATGCAAAGACGAATACGAGTAAGTTAAGGAGATATAACGATAACTAAGATTTCAGCTGTGCCTTCTGGGTAGCCCACGGTTTCTGCACTGATGACTTCTTCAAACCTCACATCAAGGAGATGTACTGCGCCAAATCTTGTGGTTTCTGCTAAAGGAAAACAAAAATAAATCTACCAATTGACGTTTTGCATTATTTGCTAAGACCACTAGTTACAACCTGATAAATTACTGCTAAAAATTTCTTGGGAACGCACCAAATTTGGAAATAGCGCATGGTTTCTCTTATCGGAAGCTATAAAAGACAAAATTGTGCCTCTGTCATTGCTAAGTATCCGAATCGACTGAGATGTTGCCTAGAAGTGTGCAAACTTCAAGTCGAATTACCTCAAAACAGTGTTCTAAAAAATTTGTATCAATAGAAACAACGTTGCAAAAAGTTTGAAGAAAACATAAAAAAAACTGGAAAATATTTTTTTCATGTCTTTTTTTTTTTAAATTTTTTTTTAACATTTCAAATAAACTTTGCGTAGTTTCTGTTAGAACCATTGTTTTCGGAAATCTAATTTTCTTCTATTTCTTTTTTATTTAAAATTTAAAATTGGTTCATGTTGAAGCGAGATACAAAACCATGCGGCGCTACAGTACCCCCAAAAAAAACGTACCGAATTAATTTTCTGGTTTGTTTTAATCAAATTTCCGGCCAATGATACAAAAAAATGCTGTGGTCAAATTGTATATGTTTTCCTCATTAGTGACAATATTAAGAAAAAGACATATTTTAAATGTTGTGTTTATTGATAGAAACGGCGTCGTCTTGATGCTCTCGGCGTCTGCGTCTCTTGGAGAGAGATTATCGCGTCGCGCGCTGAATTAATGCAACGCCTCTGGGGAAGTTAATCATACTTGTTGTACCGCCCGTCGCAAAGTGGAGCGAATTGTTGGGATTTATTCGAGACGGGAGAAAAACAATTTGATGATGCCTTTTTTTTTAGTGTAAAAGCACACCATATTTTCCGAAACTCACACAAAACTTTTGAGGTTGCCGAATACACTACTGATACGTATTGGGAAAATGTACATTACACATAAATGTTGTGTCTTCAGGAATTTCTGCATATGAGGCTTATCCTTCGCTTCATTTTCTTAGTTATCTCTTCAGAAACAGAAATGTCGTTCAACAGCCAGCAGTTATCACCCATCTACGTCATAGTGACGCCGCTTTCAACTCCTGACTTGTTTATTAACAAAATTCACAGGTCACCGGATATTTACGCCCTGGTGTTGTATGGTGCCGGTCAGGCTGAGCAATCACAACCATCAAATCACTATATATGGGGTGGAACTGTTGGTAAAACTCATCGAAATGCGGCTTTTCCTTTGCTTCCTTTTCTTAGTGATCTCTTCAAATGCCACTGTTCGACGAACTGCCTCCAATGGGAGAAGAATGACCGCCTCTTACAGACGGACCCTGACACGAGTAGGTTTTCTTTTAAAAAAAAACGCATTTCAAAAACAAATATGAGAAAATTAAACAAAAATTCGCTATATTTTGCTCATCCATAGAAATACGGAATGTTATATCAAAATCCGAATTTGGTTGAGAGTGAATGGTGATTTGAAATTTCAGATGACGTCACTTCTTTTTGAAAAATGACCTGGGGCTGAATGTCTCGGAAAATTAATATTTGGTCATATAGCCGTCGCCAAACGAAAATCGGCTAGAAAAAGCCGCTTTTTCTCTGCGTCTTCGCTTTTTGCAAGTACTTTTCGACTGCGTATCCCACGAAAGCTGCATTAAAGCTGGTTTGGCAGGATTCCAATTTGGCGACAGCTATAAATAGTAATTGTGCGAATTTTGAGCCCTATCAGAACTCCACAATCTAACAATGTGAGAGTTTATGTCAAGCTTATTCTTATTAGGCTATAGGAATGGTATGCTAGAGCACATGCTCTATTGACACACACCTTTAAAAAGTACTTAAATTATTTAGAAGTATATAAAAATACATCGTTAAAATGAAGAATTTCAGACCATGAGAATGGACATGGAGGAGAGGAGAGCTCGACTGATCGGTTTATCCGAAAGTGAAGCATGTAAAAAGATGATTGAAACCAACGGAACTGAGGTGGATGAGAAGCTAAAGGCAGGTTTTTAAAACAAAAATTTGTTATTTGTATAAAACTCACTTTCCTGATTCTGAAAAGTACCCTTTCTCTCTTTTTAGAGCGACATGAACCGAGATATGAGCCATTGAAGTTTAGCGAATTAATCGTTTGAAATGCTCGTAACTCTGACATCTCTCGGTTTCGCATGCTGTCTTGCGTCGTACTAGTCGTAAAACCGTGCACCATTTGCATTGTGCCGTGAAACGTGCTCCAGTTGCAACGCAATTCATAGAAATGCGTTAATTCCACGAAATTATTGCAAAAGGGTTGAAAAAAGCTACGACGTTTTTCTCCTTTACAAAAAAAACTTAAAAGACCCCGATTTTCAACAAAAAGGTTCATAATGAGTTTTCAGGAAATCGGCCCAATAACACAAAACTACGTGGCTCCTGCCAACGTAGACATTTTCCACCTGAACGAAGCTGAAGGCGCCTCTGAGTACTTTTTCCAAGGAGATATGCATTTCACAGAGTTTGTTCCCGTTTCAGAAACTTTTAATTGTTAATTAAGTGAACAATTATCAATTATTGAAAAGGACATGGCAGCCAACAATGAACAGCCTACAAGGGCTAAGAGACAAGCGTCTACTATTTTTAGAAAGTGGACGGATAACACGCTTTTCTACTTTTTCGACGTCTCAGTTAGTGAGTTAATTTTCATCACTTTCGTCCTTTCCCTGAACTGAATGAAAGAACGGGGAAGTATATATGTATAAGTTCCGCTTTTCGATGCACCAACTGGCGGTTGTCAGTTTTTGCGCAACGTCACGGGGAAAAGCAGCATAGTTAGAAAAAGCAAACCGAGCGGAAAAATGAAGAGAAAATAGAAAACTTAGCGCAAAAAATAGTCCCAAATTGCATCCTACGGCAAAAGTTTAGATCATATTTCGACGTTGAAAAATCCGTAAGCCCTGGGTCATATTTTTTGCAATGGAGCACGAATATTCCCTTTCGCAAAATTGGTAAACAGTGATAATGTTCACACAAAGGTTTTATAGTCTTCGCCAATCTTACTTCTTGTCCGATTCGCAAATGTAACCCTCACGCTCTATTGCGTACATACCCTAAAACACAGGATTTTCATACGCAAATTCGCGTCTGGTGTCATTTGCACAGAGCTAAGAGCGAAATCGTGCGAAGTAGCATTGGCGACGTCTATAATTAAAAATGTTCCGATGACGGTATTTACTTATGCAAAATTGAAGTTTAATTAACCGAAAATCGCAAGTTCAAAAATCGTTTGCCATGGGTCACAAAAATATATTAGCATTGGAGCGCGATTCTAGTAAATATCCTCACATCATCGGGTATTCCACTCTTCTGTGATTTGTCAATTGTGCAAAAGTGTCTACTTTTTTTAGTTATTCGACATGTTTGAAATGCTGTAGCACTTATTTAGCGGTGGCCAAATGAGCATCGGCTTAAAAACTCCTTTTCTCCCCCGTCTACCCAATTTGCACACTATTTCCGCCTGCGTATGTTTTCCACTCAAGACTAAAATACTTTGTTTTCATCCGCGCTCTCATTAAGAATTTTTATTAACAAAAAATACTTTGTTCATACAACTTTGGAGACTTTCTGCGCTCTATTGCTAAACACCGTGAACAGGGCTTTTTTGTAAAAGGTAGGTTATTTAAATCTGCATTTTGACTATTTTTGAGATACATTTTGTGCTCAAAAACGTGTAATAACCTATTTCAAAACATTTATCATCCACGACGACAATGACAAATCGAGCTCATTTTCGGGTATTCAAAGCGGTTCCTTCGCTCGGGATGAAATTTCAAAGTGTAAAAAGAAAATATTTTAGTTTTGGAATCGTCTAGCGTTATATTAGCATTAAAAATGAAAGAAGTTTTATGATTTTTATATTTGTTATTTCAGGCCAGCGTGTAAAGGACTCCGTGACAGCCGCTTTGTCCGAAATGCAGGCCAAAACTTGCATAAACTTTGTTGAAAGCCCAACCGCTCCTAACCGTGTTAAGGTCTAGCAAACCTTAAACTAAACTTTTTTTGTTTGATTTTTAGGTCTTCAGCGGTCCCGGCTGTTTCGCAACCGTTGGAATGAATCGCGGAGAACAACAGTTATCCCTAGGCAGAGGATGCGAAGTCGTCGGAACGGCTGCCCACGAATTCGCCCACGCGTTGGGAATTTTCCACACCCAAATGAGATCAGATCGCGATGATTTTGTTTCAATCAATGTTAGAGCAATCGATGTAAGTGAACCAAACTACAAAGCTAAATTCGTTTTTCAGCCAAGACTTATTTCAAACTTCGACAAGTTGAGTCCCAGAAATTCCATCTCTTTCACCCCGTATGAGTACGGTAGTATGATGCACTACCCAGCTAATGCGTAAGAAACATTACCGTACTTTTCAAAAATAGTCGTTTTAGATTCGCAAATCCGGGAGAAATCGCAATCATCTCTAAGGACATCCGATTTACCCAAACTATGGGTAGCAGCATTATTTCTTTCTTCGACATCAAAACGATAAATGATCACTATGAATGCAGTGGTAAGCTTAATTTCTTGAACGGGGGGGGGGGGGGGGTCCCGTAAAAACCAACGTGTCCATAAATAAGAGATAAGTGTAGATTTTGTTCAACTGATTTCGAAAAGTAGACCATTTTCCATTTTTGGAGCTGAAAATGAACCGAATATGAGCGCTTAAAGTTTTGGGTAGTTTGAATTACGTGTCTCTGTGAACTCTCTCGATTGGCCGTACTCTCTCGCCTTTCACTGCCGTGTAACCGTGCACCCTTTGCATTGCTAGGCCGTGTATTCGTGCACCGGTTGCATTCAAAATCTCGAAAAGATGTATATTTCAGAATCATAAAAAACAGCATCTATTTAACGATAAAAAATTTTAAACAATTTTCACGAGGAATAATAAAAATATCTCAATGGGGCACGCTCAAGCATTTCCATAAAAACAAAATTTAATTTTTTGGGTTTTTTTTAGTTTGACAAAAATTGTATACAGAAATTCATAAAATTTCAAATGACACACTGTATTTTCCTAGAAGTGTGTGGTGTCAATAGTGCGGGAGTGTTTTTGATCTACATTAAAACGAAAGTTTTCTTGAAATTTAACATAGTTTTATTTAAGTTTGTAAACTTCAACCACTTTAGATAAATATAAAACAAAGCTTGAACCACCAGAGAAAGTTATTGTTAAGTTGGTAGATCGGTATCGGAAACCTAGTAAAATTTGGGGCAACCCACAAAAATTTAATTTTTCAAGTCTAAATTGTTCCAATTTCATGACATAGATGTCGTTTTCACGATCTTGATACAATCATTTTTCATTATTTTTACTGCAATCGGTGCACGTTTTTCTGGCCGAATGCAAAATGCGCGCGGTTACACGGGAAGGCGGAGGCGACAGAGCGTGGAAAACGTGAGACACCAGAGTGGCGCGCTTACAATCGATAATTTGCCAAATAAGACTTATCTATCGCTGTTTATTGTATTTAAAACTAAGCTAGTTTTCAAAAGCAAAATTTTATCAACCCATATAGACGAATTTTCCATTAGAATAAAATGAATTTTCCAATATCCAATGTATTTATCACCGTTTTAGCCCAATGTGCTCCTGCAACTTCTGCCAGATGTGCGAATGGTGGAGTTCCCAATCCTCGTAACTGTAGAATTTGCAACTGTCCTTCTGGATACGCCGGAGCTCTCTGCAACCAAAGGGTAGGTTCAGCTTTTTGTATTTCGTTCCGATTTTCTACGGGTTTCCCTCGAGCGTGATATCTATTTGGCCCGCCCGCGCGGGTGACGGCTCGCGGCGGGACCCATTGCCAGAAACAAGCTGTAAAAATCGTTGAAAACAAGTTATACAATTAAGAAATTTTCAGCCATCTGGTTGTGGAGAAACTCTAACAGCCACTGCTAATTGGGTCAATAAAACCTTCAGCTTTGGAGACAACAACAACCGAGCCTTTAGGGATGTTTTCACCTTCTGCAATCACTGGGTTACTGTATGTTTTTTTTAATGAATTGAGTTAATTGTGCTTTAGGCCCCTGCTGGCCGTAGAATCCAAGTAAAGGTTGTTGATCAGTTTAATAATCAGTGTTTCTTCGGCTGTCCATTTAACGGAATGGAGATCAAAGTGAATCAGAATCAACAGGAGACCAATCCCAGGTATGCACAGCTACGCAAACAGTCAGAAAGAAGCTCAAATTACAAAAAGTGAAGCCCGGTTTTCCCCACTGTCTGCATCTATCTTCGTCTCTCTTTTTCTTACCTCTCAGTCTCTATTGCTCCCTACCTCCCTTCATCCCTCTCTATATTTGTAACCCTATCTGTCTGTATCTATGTCTCTCTGTCTCTTTGTCTCTTTGTCTCTCTGTCTCTTTGTCTCTATGTCTCTCTGTTTCTCCGTCTCTCTATCTCTCTCTATATCTCACTGTCTCTCTTTACGGCTCCGTTTCTCTTTATTCTATCTAAGTTTCTGTTGCTTCTCTCTATGTCTCTGTCTCTCTCGATGCCCCGGTATCTCTCTCTCTCTATCTCTATCTATCAATCTGTATATCTATATCTATCGCTTTATGCATGTTTCTCTCATAATGTATCCGTCGCTCTACGTCTCACTCTCTATTGCCTCATCTCTCTATTTATCTCTACATCTCTTACGATCTCTCTCTCTCTCTCTCTCTCTCTCTCTCTCTCTACGTCTTTCTCTTTATCCCTATGTTTCTGGCTCTATGTATGTCTGTCTCTCTCTATTTGCCCCTGTTCCTCTAACACTCATTCCCTCTCTATGAATTTGTCTCTCTCAATTGCTGTGTTTCTTTTTAGCCTGTCTAGCTCATTATATCCCCGTCGCTCTATGTCTCTCTCCCTGTGTCTTGTTCTCTTTCTATACCTCTCTCACTCTCTCTTTCTCTCTCTCTCTCTCTCTCTCTCTCTCTTTCTCTCTCTCTCTCTCTATGTCTCTGTCGCTCTTTGTCTGTATTTGTCTGTTTCTCTCTATTTGTCCCTTTCTCTCTAACTAGTAAGACTCTCTGTGTATTTGTCTCTCCTTCTACTGCTCTCTCTTTTTTCAATCTATATCGTTGTCTTCTCTGTTTGTCTCTCATAGGATTCCTATTTCATCAAAACATACAAATTTCAACCCATTTTCAGAATCTGTTGCGACACTTCCCTTAACCAAGTGTTTACCTCAAGAGTAAACCCAACTCCAATCGTCTCTTTCAACCGTTTCTTCATGAACACATATACAATTCAATTCCGTCATATTTCGGGTAACTATTAAAAGTTTTCATTAAAATACTAATTTTTTTTCAGCGGTTGCCGCTCAAACCGAGGAGGGTCCAGATCCGAGTGAAGCTGTTGCTCCACCCGTAACGCGTATACGACGAGGCCGTGTAACAAGAGGAGTTCGTGGCTGAAAACCAACTTTCAAACACAAATTCAATTTTTTTCCTAAATATTCAACCCTTGACTTGAAAATGGTGTTATAATAACAGTATTACAGGTGTATGTAAAATAAACCTTTTTCATTGAAAATTGTTGTTTTTATATACAGCCACTTACATAGTTTGAGAGAATTATTTTTCATTATTCTCAAAACTGGCTTTCGTGAATCGCATTCCAATCCACGCTGCGAACAAAACTGCAACTGATTGCGAGGCAGCGGCTGCGAGAGCTTAGCGGGGTGGTGGCCGCGCGCTCATAACAGCGGCGCCGCATCGGCCTCAACGTGGCCGAATGGTCTAGTGGTATGATTCTCGCTTTGGGTGCGAGAGGTCCCGGGTTCAATCCCCGGTTCGGCCCAATGTTTTGCGTTGTATGTTTACAACAAAGAAAGCAATTATAAATCATTTTTGAGAAATTTTTGTGTTTTTATTCAACTTTACGACATTGTATCGGACCATGTTGTGAATAAGAATGTGTCTTACTTCTGTGCGGGATCTTTCGTATTGCCGATTTTGTTTAGTGACTTAGAAATTCAAGTCACATAAAAAAGGCGGTCACCATTGTTTGCCAAAATAGTTTTTGACATTTTTGGACCCATTTCGATGGTTTTGTGCCCATTTTTGAGTCACAAATTGACCCCAAAATCCCAGTTTAACATGCTCTATTGACACACCGCCTTTATTTTTCACGTAATCCCCATTTCCCACGTTTTGCACTTCCCTAAAGGATCAAATTTCACGCAATGAGGATATTTGTTTGTTAGGCGGAGCATATGCTTTCGGGATTCGGACGCTGTAATAGCCGAAGCCCGGCCTCCTACCATTTCCTCCTGGTCCCCTCCTAAAAACAGACAACTGTCGTTGAGAAATGTGTTTATCTCGAGAAAGATACAAGGATCAACAGCCGCCGATGCAGAGCAATCGTGTTTATCGCCAATTTCCCCCATTTAAATGACCCGAAGGTTCTCCCACACGGTCATTCAAGCTGTTGCGTTCTCTTGACCCGATATCGCATAAATTTCAGTTTTACCCATTATTTTGCTAAATAGATCCCCAAATTTCAATTAATTCAGAATGTCGATGAGAAAAGCAAAGTCCGATGACAGACCCGATGTGGATGTGCACTCTGTCGGAAAGAAAGTAGGATTGGAGATTTGGCGGGTGAACGCGTTCAAACTGGAAGAGGTGCCCAAGGAACAGCATGGAGCCTTCTTCAGTGGAGACTGCTACGTGATCCTGAATGTGAGTGACTTCAAGTTGATGGGGGAATTTAAAACTTCTTTTGGGTGTGGCGAATCTTACGTGTAAATGAAATAGCGAATAGAGTTTAAAATTGTGAAAGTTTTGAATACTTGCTTCGTTTGAAAAAAACTCATTTCCTATGCTCACCTCGAGGCGGATTTTTATTGTAAAACCGTTGTTTCGAACCGATTCTGTGTAAAAGTAGTTGAAACACCCAACTACAATGTTTCACTAGGCATCTCAGAGATCTAAAACTGTTTCACACCCATCCGCTCCCCTCACGGGGAAACCAATGTGTAGCCTCTTTTCAGAATCTGCTTCCCAAAACCACTGAATGCATCTGGTTCTGAAGTTATGACCATTTTGATTTCAAAATACTCCTTAAAATGCTATGAAACTGTTTTAAAAGAGGTTAAAAAATCTCAAGAACCAGACGACACGAGCAAATTTTGAAGACAGGGTCTGAAAGCAAAAATCAATGACTACTTAAAAACTCCTTATATGACTCATTTGACCACGTTAGGAATAGTTTTCCTCGTTTTTGCGAATGAAGTATAAAATATAAACATACTTCTGATCCATAAATCACGTTTATATTTCAAGAAACATATAAACTTTTAGTCCTGCGCATGAAATTCAAATAAGACCTACACAGCTTAAAAATCGTAAAAAAGTTGAACAAAACCATGTTAAGGTATATTTGAGGTAAATTTGAGGTTTCGCACGAAAGTCTTTATGGACAGGTACAGTTGGCTCGTAAGGCAAAAATTCTTACTACACACCAGTCGAAAAATAGGAGAGCACACTTCTATGAGTTATGTAGTAGTTTGGGTTTAATTTTTAAATGGCGCTGTAGTCCCATACGGGCATCGAAAGTAAAATTGTAACGAATCGAAAAATACTGAATTCGATTTTTCAAAATTTTGATTTTCATAACTTATGTTCAGAAACACTCCTCTTGAAGACTTAAATTTTTCACAAAATGGTTGCATTATTTAACTTTTGGAAAATTGGAAGGTATTCTTGCCACACTTCATTCGATTTTTCTTTTGCTTGATGTCTCTGAGCTGTAAAATTGGTGACGCATCTGATCACTTCCAGATCGTTCAGGCGTCTTTATCTTATCTTGCACAGCAACAAAACAACCCATTAATATTATGGGTCAAAACATTCCTTCCCGCTTGTTTGGCGGAAAACTTGAACATCGAGCAAATCATGGGGTTTGTTATGAAAAATGTTTTTTCGCCGTATTTGGGTGAAGCTTTACATGTTTTTTTGAACGCCACTAATTCAAAATCCAGTTTGAAATCAAAATGGAATTCACATTAAACATGCTTTAAAAAGCTTTCCCAGCTTGTAAATTACACATGTTTAAATGGTGAGGGTCAATCTGTTGCTCTATAGAATGCTCTACTGACACACCGCTTATTAAAGGGGACGGTCCGCGTGAAAATTTTTCTGGACTTGTGCTAAATGAGTAGATCTCATTCTCCTGATTCAGAAAAATGTTCCACTTTCTCTTTTTGGGGTAAAACGAACCAAATTAGGAGTACCTGAAGCATAGAGGGAAAATATCGTTTGAATAGCGCACCATTCTGCGTCTCGCTTTTTCCCGCGCTCTCTCGTTTTTCTCTGTCGTGTAACCGTGCACATTTTGCTTTGCACAGCCGTGTAACTGTGCACCGGTTGCAGTCCAAATCATATAAAAGGGGTATGTTTCAGAATCGTGACAACAGTATCTATTCAATGAAGTTGTTATTATAAAGATTTGAAAAAACAATTTTACGAGGTCCTTCCCCTTTAAATGACTTTCTGCGTTTCAGACGAAGAACCTTGACGAGTGGGATATCCACTTCTGGCTGGGCCGCGATGCCTCTCAGGACGAAAGGGGGGTCGCCGCAATCAAAGCCGTTGAGATCGACAACGCTTTGGGTGGTTTCCCCGTGCAGTACAGGGAGGTCCAAGCCTTCGAGTCTCCTCTTTTCCTCTCCTACTTCAACGATGGAATTCGGTCAGTTTTTCTCTTTGTTCGTTGATTGTCGATTGTTTGCGGGAAGCGGTCAGTGTGTGAAACACATGTGTTGTGCGATGAGAGCGAGTGACAGATGGCGATGAAACAAACGCATTATGACTCATAAATCGGTGGTTAGGGGGAACAGATGAAGCTCATCTTGGTTTTTTTCTGAGCAATGGGAAAGTATCCGTTCTGAAAAGATAAACCTGCAGTGCTGAAATTAAAGGGACCGTCAGGGGCCTTTTCAAATTGAAAATGGACGGTATGCAAATCAAGTCATTTAAATTGAAATCATTTTCTCGCACACCGCTCCAGCCAACGGTTATGCGCAAAAAGCTAATTGTAAACTTCTTGCCAAGTCCTTATTAGCATGCGATTTACAAAAGGCCCCTGACGAGCCCTTTAAAGAGACAATCCTTTAAATCCCTTCCTTTAAATCCTTTAAGACCTTTAAAGAGACAAGAAAGAAAGGAGAACAGCCCTTTAAAGAGATAACCTTTTTCTACAATTAAAACCAACGTCAGAATACAACAGTACGATTTTATCAGTTATTTTTCTTTTTGCCAGCAAAAACCATTTGCACGAGGAGTTGAAAATGATAAGTAGATAATTGATCAACTAAATTTACTTAATTAATTTTTTTTTTTAAAAAAACTTTAAAAAGGACCCTGATGGTCCCTTTAAGGGTTTTGTAAGCACAGGTTTCAAAAGAACCCTAGAGTTTGCCTTTTCTATCCAAATTCCGTCTCATGTGGTTTTCACACCATGATGACATATTGGTGGTGATACATTTAAAAAAAAAATTTTCGCTAACATTCTAGAGAAAAATTTTACAATTTCTTCTCGAATTGAGCAACCCAACCAACCCGCTGTGTCAAAATGTAACGTTGTGAACGAATTGTTGAATAATTGTTGAATAATTCTTCAGCGTGCTTTTTTTGAAACATGGACACAAACACGGCACACAACAACAAGACACAGACACGACACAGACACGACACGGAAATACTGGAACGTTTTATAAAAAAAAAACTCACACACTTGCTCCAATAAGAGAAAAAGTTACCTACAAGGTGCTTAAAAGATTACTAAAAACTGTTGTTATGCTAAAAACAAAATATTACAAACGACCGGTTCGTCGGCTAAACCCAAATGAATGAAGTGGGGTCGGATTGAAACGAAATGTGACACCATGCTACACCATCATTTCATAAAGTTTTTCAATAGATCCAACACATTCCGAAAACAGAACATCCCCGTTTTGAAAAATATACGTTCTAGAAAAGCCAACTCGTACCATCGATTTGTATTTTGACTTCATATTCGGTTGCAGTGCAAGATCAACTCACCGTCAGTGCAATTTTTCTAACTTTTGGTCCGTTACACCCACCTAGAATCCGGTTCTGTTAGGTCCACACATTTATTTTAAGATATCATAAGGGCCCAAGAAGATTTTAGCCGCATTTGTTATCTTTTGCTATTTGATTGTTGTCAGATGTAGTTTCCCAATATAATATATTACTTATTAATCAAGAAACCTGCTTTTTCAGTTTTTTTAGGTAAAGATGCAATATGTTCTAATACCAAGGCTAATAGTTGAAAATCCAATTTTTCAGTTATATGCAAGGCGGTTACCAATCAGGCTACCGCCATGTGGAAGAAATGTTCGCCCACTGGAAGCCCCAACTCTTTCACTGCAAAGGAAAGCGTAACATTCGCTGCTACCAGGTATAAAATCCCAATTCAAATTAATGTTTCCAGGTGGAATGCATCAAAGAATCGCTTAACGAAGGCGATGTCTTTATCCTTGATCTGGGAAAAGATATCTACGTCTGGATGCCACCAGAGAGCGGTCGTCTGGAGAGGATCAAGGCCATGACCAGGGCTAAAAACATGGCTGAGCACGAGAGACACGGCGAAAGCAAGGTAGCGCCTTAGGGCTGCTAACGGAATTAAGGCCTTAAGGTCCACATTCTTGATGAGGACTGGAAGAGCAACGCCACTTTCTGGTCTTACTTTGGTGGAAAGGATGTGCAAAGGTGGATCAAGGGAGCCAAAAATGATGATGAAGACTATTGGAAGGAGAACAACGTTATCACTCTTTGGAAGTGGGAGAGAAAAAAACATTGAAATAGTTTCTATTGAAGGGTTTCTGATGCTACTGGAAAGATGAATGTGGCTCAGATTGCGTCTGGAGAAATTCCTCAGAAGTTGTTGGATTCTAAGGTAAAGTCTTCGAGAGAGAGAGAGAGAGAGAGAGAGAGAGAGAGAGACAGACAGACAGAGAGACAGAGAGACAGAGAGACAGAGAGGCATAGAGACAGAGATCCACTCTTTTAGGACGCCTTCATCCTCGACGCCGGCAAGGGAGGAGTCTTCGTGTGGATTGGAAAAGACTGCACCATGGAAGAGCGTGACAAAGCTATGGAAATCGGCGCCCACTACCTCGAAAAGAGGGTTAACCCTGTTTTAAAACTATGCATGAAACAAATTCTAGAAGCTCCCTGACTTCACAACCCTCAGTCGTGTTCTGGAAACTGCGGAGCCTGCCTCCTTCACACAGTGGTTCGGAGACTGGACCGGAGCGAAGAAGAAGAAGGCGTTCGAGCCTAGTCTGTACCAGGTATAGTCTTTTTTTGATTTTTGGGTATAGTCGTAAAAAGTGTTTCTCTTTTGCCTGATTCAGAAAAGTACCCCAATCCCTTTGGGGGCAAAATGAACCGAAATAGGAGCTTCTGGAGTTTTAGCTGAAACATCGTTTTAACAGCGCTCCGCTCTGGTGTCTCTCGATTTTCCGTACTCTCTCGCCTTTCTCTGTCGTGTAACCGTGCACCTTTGCATTGCTCTAGCGTGCAAATGTGCACCGACTGCAGGTCGAATCATATAAAATACATTCAGAATCCTTTCCCTTTAAACGTTTTCGAAAATTCCATTTATTTACGTTTTAGGTCTCCGATGAAACTGGCAAGCTTGTAATGGAAGAAATTGCCAACTACGACCAAGAATGTCTGGATGGAGACGACGTAATGCTTCTGGACACTCTGAACACGATCTACGTCTGGGTGGGAGCCAACGCCAATAAGAATGAAAAGAGCGAGGCTGAGAACACTGCGAAGAAATTCCTGGAGCAGAGTCAACTGCCTAGGAACAAGAAGGCCACAATCGAGACAATCTTCCAGGTGGAGCCAAGTTAGTTGAAGCTTTAAATTGTGAATTTAGGGCCAGGAGAATCCAACTTTCAAGAAGTACTTCCCCGCTTGGGACGACAAGCTCTTCAAAAGGGTAAGTATATCAAAGGGAAGGAATTTCGGTGTTTTAACACTTCGCGCGCTTTTTTCAACCAAATATTTCGATTTTTTAAACCTCGCACGCTTGTGTCTACCAAATAATGCAAATGAAACATGAAACCGACCGAAATTTCCCTTTGTTTATCACGCTCTAGATGCAAACATAACGTAATTCGTCACCCAAAATTTAAAGTTTTTTAAACAATTTCTGCGCTCATAGACTCTGATCGCTACTTGTTATTTGTATACTCTGTTAATTACACACAATTATTGACAAGACACTTTTTATCAATGCCTCAATTAGTCTTTGTTTTTTTTTTCAAATTTCATATTGCAGCTATAGTGCGTTTCCTAAAAAGAGTCGGGGGAATATGGGATTTTCTTAAAGGACTAGGTACATTTGGTCCCGCCAAGATTGTTTAATTGTCTGCGCACTCCGTTTTCACTGTGCTATTTTGTGTAATTTATTTTTATTCACTTCATTGTCTCAAATCGTCAGTGGTGAAACACGAGTGAATGTCAAAGTCGCTGAAAAGGCGACAACTTTTGGTTGCTAAATCGATTATCGATTTTAGGGGTCGGGGTACGGTATTCGACCCCGGGGTACTGTAACTACTCTCAAACTTGAGAAAAGAATTTGTTTGAGGTTTGTAAAATATGCAACATTCTGACAAAACCAAAATTAAAGAAAAACTAATATCGTTTTCCACCGTTGCAAAAAATTATGTGAATAATTACGCACTTGCACAACGACAAACGCGTGAAAGTTAAATTTCAAAACCGCTGCTTTACGAAATACAATTGCGGTGCTCTAATACACTATTGCATTCTTTAATATACTGTTACGTGTTATTTTGTCTTAGCCTGCGTATATAAGTAACCCCAAAATCAATTCGGCAAGATCAGCAGGCGCTTAGGGCTCAAAACAGTCAGGGTTCCTTTCAAGTTGGACGAAAAATGGTGGAATTCATCTTTAAAATCAAATTATATTATATTAAACTTCTTGTGTCTTGCGAGCTCGGGTTGATTACAGGTAATCGCGGTGGGACCCAATGCAGAAAAAACCTTTAACTCTGTTTTTTGCTTTGTGAACCAAACATAGTGAAGAAAGCTTTGATCAACAGGTGTGACTTTTTGAATCACCTTACGAAATTCCTTATTGAGAAGGGCAATAACCCAAAGCTTGCATTAGTTGTTTTGCAGGTTCACTTGTTTAAAACTTTGCAAATGGCTTTAAAGGACAATCTTTGTCATAAACACTGTGAACATATCACGAAACACATCTCTGTGGGCACATGAGATGTGTCGTCTGATTATGGAAACAAGCAAAATTTGTACGTATGAAGATATGATTTGTTCGTTTTCTCTGTAGTTAGAAGTACTAAATTCTCAAACAAATTTGTTGTTCAAAAAAGTTCTGAGCATTGTGTTGGAATGTCAGGTTACCAGAAAGAGTAGCTACCTTCGGCCGCCTTAATGGCTTCTCGCGGCCTTCGGCCGCTCGATTTCGCGGACTGCGGCTGCTCAGTTACCCGGCCTTCGGCCGCCTCAAACCGCACCGAATGGCGGCCGACCACACTGACGCTTCGCGGCAGAGCGGTTCCCGGCCGCTTTTGTTGCCCTACTCGAAAACTTTTAGGCTGTACTTTGCCTTTCAATATGTATAAAACTTGTCTTTCCCAAACTTACTTAATAAACTTTGTATTTAGGACGCTCGTTCTGTGGCCAACATGAGGAAGCTGCTTTTCAAGTAGACGTCCTTCAATTATCCCTCTGTCTAGCGGAAGGTTTAGGATCAGATAAAATCCCCGACTAGGTGAAAGTCCTTCCGCACTTTGTTCATTTCATCTTTTTGCATATAATACCTGTTTCTGCGATCGTTTATTGGTGCTTAATAAAGTTTGCCTTACTTAAAATTCAACAGAGCGAGAGATCGACCCTTTTCGTATAACTTGAGTGGCTAAAGAATGTGTGCCCATATGGCCGCAGGCCGCCTAATTGAGCGGCCGATGACCGCCTGTTAGTGCAGCTACAGGTCGTATAACTAAGCGGCCAAAGGTCGCGTGTCTGTGCGACCGCAGGCCGTCTGAATAAGCGGACTAAGGCCGCATGCGTTTATTCCTGTTCTCTAGATTTTTCTGATTTTTGTAACACATAGTCTTTATCGAGAAAACCGAAAGAAGGGATTACAACAGGGCAAGTCGAGAGGTTGAGCGACCTTCGCCCCCGAGGCGATATTTTCCTCGGGTACCGGTCCTCACCGCAGATCGTTCTTCTAGATAACGGAGGGCGTAGTCCATTCCCCGCCCACGACCAGAATATCGCGTCTTTTTCTCAAAGAACGGCACCTTGAAACAGATCAGCGATCTTTCCAACTCACGTTCCCATGCATTAATATTTCGCTTCAACGCCGAACTCGCGCTCAATGTTGCCCTAATACCCTTTCTCACTAAGCCACTCACACAAGTGTATCCTCATCTACCTTTTCGAATCCATTCATGCCAGGTCTCCTCAGAAAATCTTTATGACACATGCATTCTGGAAATACCTACACATTTACTGTTCATTAGAGGTTCATATATAGTCTTCGCCAATTTTACTTCTTGGCCGATTCGCAAATGTAACCCTGACGCAGTATAGTGTACGTATCCTAAAACACAGAATTTTCGTAAGCAAATTTGCGTCTGGTGTCATTTGCACAGAGCTAAGAGCGAAATGGGGAGAAGTAGCATTAGCGACGACTATAGCTGGTATTTTTCAAGGGTGAGCAGTGGAAACGGTTTGTACGTGAGATCTCGAAGGTAAGTATTTCGAGTGAATTCTTCAGGAACAAACTTTTTCAGAGAAGCATAGATATATACTTCGTTGTTTTAACCAATACAAATCTTAGATATTTAATTTTTAACCGAGGCATGCTTTAACAAGACACCTTGAAGTACCGTGTTTCAACCCTATTGACATAGATACAGAATCTGTATTTTACAACTAGTTCCATCTTTGAAGATTGTTGCCGATCCGGTTTGATAAAATCTGGCCGAAGTCCAACTCGGGCACAGATACTCTGCTTAGTGGTCGAATTGTGACTTTTCTAGGAATTACTCTAAAAATGCCCCTTAAAGGCAGAGGCCCAGAAAAATGAAAATGGACCTGTCCATAGCGTAGCGCAAGCGAGAGAGAGTCATTATCAATGGTAAAATGCAGAGAGTTTTATGATTAGCATGGACAGGTCCCCCTCTTCATTTTACGTGGGCCTCTGCCTTTATATTTCGAAAGGTCGATTTAATTAGATGTTTTTAAGATTGATATTTTACTTCTGATTATCATGAACCGCCTTTCAGTGTTTTGTATGAAAAAGTATAAAAAAACTTTTTAATTTTGAAATCTTCAAACTTTTATATCAACACAACGTTCGTTTGACTTTTCAATAATCATTTTTACAGTTATTTAGAAACATATCTTTTTCAAATTGTGAATGCACCAGAAGTCAAAGCCACGCTACGCGGGTCTTAGACTTCTGGGTTCGGCGCCTTGGGCCGTTCGATTTCGTGGCCTGCGGCATCGGGCCGCTTCGCGGCCTAACGTTGTACGCACACACGTGTACGCTCGGGTCAAAGTCTCTTTTTTGATGATAATTCAAACGATTTGCACACCCTTTCGACAAAATATATTATTTTAATACAAACTTAAGAATAATATTGAGAAGCTCTCCCTTTGGACAGGCAATTATTACAAACTTTTTTACAACCCCTTTGCAATATTGTTTGAAAGTTGGTCATTTCCACAATTTTGAAAAGAAACTTTGAAACATGCCTCTGAATTGAAATATGCCTCTGGCAACCGCGCAACTTGATTCAGTATGGGTTTTTTCAAACTTTGCAAACATATTTATCACCAACTTATTGTTAGAAACCAGAAGTTAAAGCCTCGCTATGCGGGTGTTTGCCTTTTGGGTTCGGCGGCCTTCGGTGACATCCAATAGTTCTCGGGGCCTACGGCCGCACGGTTTCGAGGGCTTTGGCTTTTCACAAACTCTGCCTTTGGCCGCCTTGATCCGCTTCGCGGCCTGACATGAGGCCAAATGTGTACAAAGGGTGATCGGGAACCGCTCTGGTGCGATCAGCGCGTTCACGCTACTTTAAGCGCAAAGCGGCCCAAACGCGGCCGATGGTCGTTTTTTCAGGCCGTGAAACGAACCCGAAACAAGGGGGCAAAGATTTCCGAAAGGTGGAAAGGGGGGTTGACCTGGTTTATTATAAATCTTTGTCCTTTGATGTCGAGAACGGATTGTGACTTTTTTCTTACTTCGCAACTTTATCCGATCCTTGAGATAAGGTGCGTCGGGTGTTTTGATTTATTTCCCGCCTTCGATAGCATCAAAGGTGTCTTTTCGCGTTTGGAAGTCTCTATTGCAACTTTGGATCTCCCTTTTCATCAGTGTCCTTTGGGCACCCAGTTCCAGGGTTCAGACGGCAAAATCGGCGGCGATCTGTCCGTTGACAACCACGGCGACTGGTTTCCCGCTAACAGCTCTGCTACATTGCGCAGCTACTATCCCATTTAGATGGACATCTCTCCTGCTCAACTGTTCGCCATGTACCTGGCCGATCTGCCATGGAACCTCTTTCTCACTTCGACGGCGATACACGCCGTGGCTCTCATCACAAGTCCCATGTAAGTTTATTTTGCCAAGCATTCTTTAAAAACTTGTTTATTTCTAATTATGATCACACTAATCAGAACCCAGCGGTGGAAATTTCGCCACACGAAACTCGCCTCTACCTCATTAACACATAAGCGAAACCTAAACCCATTTATTTGCCTTATTGAACGAAAATTAAAACTCACGCTACTCGGGTGTTTTTACCTTCCGTGCTTGACGGATTTCTACCACTTTATGCGCTCCCGACCTTCGGCCGCCTCGGGCCGCGTCACGGCCCCACGTTGCACGATAATTAGATTCAAGATTTTCCAAAAGTCGAACAGCGTCCCTTGGAAACAGACTATAACACTCCAACTGGTGAAAAGATAATGAACATTTTTCTTTGGAAATGAACCAATTCATAAACCGATTCATCAAAAGAACCGATTCATCTGTATGGTCTGTTTCCGGAAATTTTCAAATTTTAAGGATGGGGTGGCCTGGCCCCGCCGCGGTCGCAATTTGCCAGCCCTGTCATTCAGCAGGGCTCATATAGGCAACCCCTCTGCAAAGTGTCGTGATCGGAAGCGAGTACTTACTTTCTTTTGTTTCCTACTGTGTTCCAAAGTTGTTGTTTAACCAGTCCGTTGGAAACAGACTATACAAAACCTTTTGAAATTTAGGGGCAGGAATCGTAGCGCAGCATTGGAAGCAAATTTGATGAGAAGATTGAAATGCGGTTTTCCTTGAAAGATTTTCAATTTCAGACAAGCGGTCTACAAGTGGTTCAGAAGAAAGAGTAGTGACAGTGACACTTGTATCCCCTACATCTGTGCCGTAGTAGGCTCCAGTCTGTGGTGGCGCTACTCCGTCTTCCTCCGAGACACAAAACTCATCCTCCTCCAGTCCTACGCCATGTTTATGCAACTTTTCTTCCTCGTTTGTTTACTCTACTACAGATCTAAAAAGGTCAGTGCTTCAGTTTTCTTGTTAATTACAAAAATTCAGCGTCGTTTGACTCGCCTTGTCTTCGCAGTGTTTCTGGGACTCTTTGGGCTATTTTACTACGTTGGGAGTATTGCAGAAGACGATGGGAGGGAGCTGATGGGACAGATCGCTTCGGCAGCACAGATTGCAGGGTCATTTGTGTGCCCATATTTAATTGTGAGTTTTTTCCTCTGATTTTAGATTAGATCTCTTTTTTACGTCCATTTTGTATTTTACCAGAAATTAGGAAAATTTCCGACACTCGCCGCCATTACCAACTCGAAAATGTGGGCGCAATTCTCAAAGAATTTTAAAAAATAAATTTTTATCAAAAACTGTATATATCTCAACATATCTATCTTACCAATGAAATATTTTCTCATTTTCCAGTTATTTTCACCATTTTTTTGCTTCAAGATAAACAATTTCTAATTTCGAGTCGTTCGAAAAGAGTGCAGACCTGGTAAAAATAGATTTGGCTGAAACTGTAAAAATTTATTCGTTCGAGCCCAATTACCTGAAAACGCCATTTCTTTTTGAATGATGGCCCCAGGTGGCCTGAGGGTCTGTTTATCATGTTTCGTTCAAAATCAACGTGTCTCGCTTTAAAAAAAAACTCTTTATCTTTTTTATGCTAAAAGTTGGTTTTTTAATTGTTTGGTGTTGGCCTTCAATATTTTTGAATGCTGTTGTATACAATGTTTTCAGCTTAACATTGTATACAACAGCACTTATCGATTCGTTTTTTAACTGAGAGAAGTTTTTTTATAAACTATGATGCGAGATATGCCCTTAGGGGCAAATTTTAAAAAGGGGTGAGGTTTTTGGTTATCTGGGTCGTAACCAACTAATTTTTACAAGTTCAGCCAAATCAATATTTGAAAGGTCTCTTTCTCTTTTTAAATTGTGGTTTTTAATGCTTTCCAAACCAGAAAGATGGATATTGTGCGTGTGACTAGCCTCTAGCCGCGATACCATCTGAGCCACGTCATTCCTAGACGGAATGAGACGGAAAGATGAAAATCATAAGAACTGAAATGCTTAGAAAACTGCCTTGAGTTCACCCAGGCAATTTTTATGGTATTTGCCTGGGGGGGGGGGGCAAATTTTTGAAACCAGAAAAATCTTTTCCGTAAAAACTCAAAAAAAAACATCCGGGATCGAATAAAGGACCTTCTTCTTACTGCATGAGCCAGTTTCTTGTGCGGCTAGTCATGCTAATTGCGCGGCAGCCGCTTTTGTTCAGGCGCGGCGCATCGGCGGCGCGCGCAGGCGCATGAAATCGCTTATATCTCGAAAAACAGGTGAAATTCGCCAATTTGAATAACATTTTTCGATTCACCATTAAATTCTCTATCGAATAGTACATACATCGTTTATATAAAGTGTCATAAGTTTGAGCCCTTATGAAATTACTTTGCTGCTTTATGCCTACCCTTTTTGGGGAAACGGAATGAAGTTTAATATCCAAATTCAAAAAAAAAATAAAATAACTTTTAATAACTGTTTTCAGTACAAAGCCATTTCCTCCCGTTGCATAGACTTCGTTCCTTTGGCGCCAGTCGCCTTCACCTGGGTCATGGAAGCCCATGCCATCATTTACAGCGTCGGAATCGACGATTTCTACATGATGGTGCCTTTATTTTACATAATATTTATCATATTACTTTTTTAGCTAGCAAACACCATTTTCTTCTGCATGGATGGCTCATTACTTTCGATGTTCTTCATTTTCCCCAGGGAGAAACCCGAAAAATCGCCGATTTTAATCCAATGATTCCCCCAATTTCAACGATCTGCAACTTATAAGCTTTAATTTTGATATAAATACCCAATTCTTATAGATTTATTGCGGAATGTGATCATATATACCCGTTAAAATAGCGAAATGGCAATTATCGATTGGTATCAGACGCGCTCGCCCGCGATGTCGCTTTCGCTCTCTCGAATGACCGTCAACTTCTCGATTAACTCTTGCGCGTCGTTGGTCTGAGTCACTTTTCGATTGTTTTCTTTTCTGGAAATAATTTTAAGTTTTAATCGATAATCGATTTTTTTACCTGAGACTACCGTAGTTGTCGTTTCGGGAGCTTCGCCGGCTTTCGGACCCAGAACGGCCACGAACTGTAGAGTTTTTCGTGGACCTGAAACGAAGCAAATTTATTTGAAGGGCGGCAAAACAATGAAAAAGATAATTTCATCTTTTTATAGTCTATTTCCGACAGAAAGACCGGAGACTTTTCAGCTACCTTGAATTTCCCCATATTTAAACACTGACGACTTGAAACATTGGAGTGAATAAAAGTATTTTAGGCGAAATAGCATAGCAAAAGAGGAGTGCGCAGATAATTAGAAAAATCGCGGCGGGACCTAATGTGCCATCCTTTAATATTTGGCCAAAAATCTGTGCCGTTTTTCAGAAACTTACTATAGCATTTTTTGTCAAAACTCATAAAATCTAAAAGAACGGCATTTTTTGCTATCGTACCCAAAAACTCTTTTAATGCCCATGAAAACTGCCCATAATTTTTTTTTTAATACTTTTCTGATTTTCTGCCCAAAAAATCCTTTTTCTGGTATTTTTATTTGAAAAGGTTGTCTGTTGGAGTAACAATTTTTTTCGGAATTTGGGAGAACTACTTATCGAAACACCTTTTCAGACCAATATTATGTTTACCTAAGAAAATGGGGAAATTTCTTACAATATAATTTTAGCGATGAGAAACAATAGCGACTTTTGCTATGAAAATATCTCTAACTAAATTTGTTTTTTAAAGAGGTGACATTACAGGGAAAGGAACCCACGTTAACATTTTTTTAAAACATTTTTGGACAAAATGAACAGAAATAAGAGTGTTTGAAGTTTTTTTTAGAGAAAATATCGTTTGAATTGCGCGCCACTCTTGCGTCTCTCGATTTCCCGCGCTTCCTCGCATTTCTCCTGAATCAGAAAACTATTAATTTTCACTTTTGTCGCCAAATGAACAGAAATACCAGCAGTTTTGGCTGAAATATCGCTTGAATTGCACGCCACTCTGGCGGCTCTCTATTTCCCACGCTCTCTCGCCTTTCCGTCCTGTAACCGGTCGTGTAACCGTGCACCGGTTGCAGTCCAAATCATGTAAAAGGGGTATGTTTTAAAATTGTGGGAACGGCGTCTATTCAGTGAAGTTATTATTGGAAAAAATTAAAAGCCAAGTCAACCAGGTCTTTCTAAAAAATGTGAGAAAAATATATCAAATCTAAGAAAACCTTTTAAAACCGCTGAACAACATTCCATAATAACAAAGCTCAAAAAGTTAACTGTTTTGTTGCATTCCCAATCATATGCAGATGATATGTTTCAGAATCAGGAAAACGACATTTATTCAATGAAATTATAATTTAAAAAATTTGAAATCTCTTTTTTTTTTGCGTGCCACCCCCCCCCCCCCCCTTTAAACTAACCTCGTATATAGAGAAATAGGAGTTGTGGGTTGTCCTTTGACCCTGGGAGGCCGCGAGATTTTTCGACAAGTGACCACATGCAAGCAAATCCTCCGAATATCCGGATTTATCAAACAATAGAAGTAGAAATTAAGAGCGAATTTGGTAAATTCCAGTAGATTTACAATAGCTCGGAAAATCTGAAACCACCAGTTTGCAAATATTCAACCTTTTCTCCATGAAAATTGCGGAAACTTGGCAAAATTTTGCCTAAAACTTGTGAAACCCACTTGGAATGTGAAGTTATTCGATTTATTGTCGGCCACTAACATTGTAAGAGGAGCCGCGGGAATTGTACATAAGAAGAAAATTATAATAATAGCAAACAAGAGAATAAAAAGTCGTTTTTCCTCTTTTTCACTTTTCTCATAAACAAATCTCTTTTGCGAATTGGCCAACCTCTCCATTCTGTCCTTCTTTGTATTTCTAAAATTGGCTTTAATTACCCTAATTATGGTTAATTACTTGTAAGTAATTAAGATCCTAGCGTTGAGAAAAGCGACCAAAAAGAATGGAACAACTCGTGTTATAAGCTCACGAATGGCTTCGTAAACCATGAACCAGTCGGGGCTTGGAGTGTCGCAAACTACATAAGGGCAGATGCCTGAGGGGAGCTGGAATTGAAAAATTTGAATTTAAACAAAAAAATATTAAAATTACATCGGTTACGACGTCATTTAAGTTGTGAACTTCTTTTTTAACTGCCCAGGGAGCGTAGATAAAGAAGTTGAAGATGTAAGCTAGGCAGAAGAGAACAATGCAGACTTTTCTGAAAAATAAACATGAGAATTTTCAATAATATTTTATTTTATAAAACGTGTTTTTCTTTTCATTTTTGTAACTTTTTTATAAGTTTAAATTTATTCATGAAATATATCAAAAGACAGTTTTATAGGTCCCACCATGAACGATGGTGACAGCCCGTTTATTGAAAGGTTTCTGTTTGATTTTTTTTTCATTTGTTTTTTAATGAGTTTACATGTTTATATTTGAATTTTATACAAGAAAATCGATTTTCTAACTTATTCCGATTCATGTCTTTGAGCAAACGAGAGTTTCACTTTTCATTCAGGAAAGGAGAGTATAACCTTCATTTCATTAAAAATATTTTTACAATTTCACATAACTTTTATAAAAAAATTTCGTAGTTCCATTTTGTAGACTAAATTATGTAAGTAAAACAGATAAATTTAACAAAAATTGCTTCAAAAAAGGCGGATTTGAGGTTCATCGGCAAACTGCACGTTGTTTATCGGGCTCAGAACGGATTCTTCGTCCAAAGAGGTTATATATCGCTTTGTTGGAAGGAAGATTTCTCCATTTTTTTGTAAATCATCTAACTTTCAAAAAATTGTTTTTAAAAAAACGAATTTGAGTTACAAAAGTAAACTGCATGACGTTTAACGGGCTCAACACGGGTTCGTCCCACAGAGAGCTCGCTTTATATCTCGATGCTAGATTTTGGAAGTGACGAAAACGTTTTCCGCGACAGTACAAAAATGTTGTGCCTCAGAGATGTTCAACTACATTAGAATGTTAAGAAAACCTATTTACTATATCAATAGGTCGATCACCAACAGTGCGGTTACTGATGCTTCCCATTATTAGAGAAATTTGGCAAAGTTTGTCAAAACCACGGAAATTTCCACTTTTTGGTGGCACTCGCCAACCTCGCCAACCCATTTCCTCTAACCTCGATCGCATTCCGTAAGCGAACGGCCTGCACACGGCCATGTACTGCGAGAGTGTGAGAAAAACGACGATCCACACGGATGCGCCCATCAGAGCGTTGGCCTGCAATCGAATCAGTCGAGTACATCGAGATGGCCAATCAAGGGCACACGTGACTCACGAGGGGGAAGCCGATGTGGGCGTAGAAAAAGGAGGCGGCGGCGGTGCACCAGCGAATGTCCATCATCCACATGATCATGGGAATCACAGAGAGATGAGTCAACTGGAAAAGAGATATAGGAGACGCTCAAGCACTCACTCACTCACTCACTCAATCACTCACTCACTCACTCACTCACTCACTCACTCACTCACTCACTCACTCACTCACTCACTCACTCACTCACTCACTCACTCACTCACTCACTCACTCACTCACTCACTCACTCACTCACTTACTCACTCACTCACTCAATCACTCACTCACTCAATCACTCACTCACTCACTCACTCATCCTCAAAAAACTCACTAGATCAGTCATAGCTAGCAAAGTGAGGTAAGTGTAGATAATAGAAGATTTCCTGAGCGATGGATGAGTCAAAGTGATGACGGTCAAAACGTCTCCAACTATGCCAACAGTAATAATAAAAGGGGCAATGTAAGCATAAGTGATCTAAAAAATTACGTATTGTAAGTTTTTCTACGATTCAGTTACCATATTGAGCCTGGAAATCGGTGCATCATTAGCCAAAGCAACGGTCCAATCAAGGGAGCTGTTGGAGGGGCGTAAGAACAACTGCTGACACAGCTTGTGAGCAGGCATTACCTGAAAATATGAACCGGTTCAATAAAATATCGAATCTACGGGAAGCGATACCCATTTTCGGTTAAAAACTAGCAGAAAAGACATAAAGCGATCGACGAAGAAGGCGAGGAAAGTTAATTGAGAAGATGAAGAGACAGATAACCGCCATGCTGGATGGGCGACAGACGATCTCAGGAGGGGCAATTTGAGGAAGCAAGTGTGTGTGTGTGTGTGTGTGTGTGTGTGTGTGTGTGTGTGTATGTGTGTGTGTGTGTGTGTCTGTATGGGTCTGTGTCTGTGTGTCTGTGTGTCTGTGTCGGTGTGTGTATGTGTTCGTGTGTGTATGTGTGAGTGTGATACTTCTTTAGGATTCTAAAAAAGCTTTTGATTTACAGTGGTCTTTGAGAGGAATTAACTGAACCGAACCACTTGACAAAACAATAAATGAGCGTCTGGGGAGAAAACTTTGTTTATTTCAACGTTGCAAAAGGGTTCCATTCATCAATTTTTGTTATCGCGATTTCAGTTAGGAAAAAAGGTTGACATGTTTGACAATATTTGTTATAGGTGTTTTCTTTAAGTTTTTTTTTCAAACTGGTCGTTTTAAAAATTTACCTTTGAAAGCAAAAATTCATTAGAAAGGGAAAGAGAAACACTTTTTCTCAAAACTACATGCGGTGCGTTTTCAAAATGTTAGAAAATTAGAATTTTCTTTCACCTTTAAATTCCGTTCCGAAAATGTTTTTGAATCAAATAAGCCATTGGGATCATTCCGATGAAAATAATTAATTGTGTGCCCACGCAAAAACATTTTTTCCGAGTTTGTTTTCCTGTCCAAGAAAATAATCCCGTTTTCCCCCTTTGGAAGCAAAGTGAACCGAAAAATAAGCGGTTGAAATTTTCGGTAAAAACATGTGTGAATTGCGCGCCACTCTGGTGTCTCTCGATTTCCTGCACTCTCTCGCACTTCTATGCCGTGTAACCGTGCACCCTTTGCATTGCACGACCGTGTAACCGTGCACCAATTGCAGTCCAAATTATGTAAAAGGGGTGTTTTCAGAATTGTGGGAACAGCATGTATATAATAAAGTTGTTGTTAAAAGTTTAAAAATTCTGTTTTAAAAGGTGTTTCTCTTAAAAATTATTTAAATAACGTTTGAGTGGGGGCACATTCAAGCAGCTGAAGAAAATTCCGTAAATTTAATGCTCAAAAATTTAAGTTTTTTGCAGTTTGAAAAAATATATTCAAAAACACTGAAAAATTCGAACGGTAAACTTGATTTGACGGGAACTACGTTGGTGTCAATAGGGCTCGATATATAAAAACCAAATGTTTCTTGAAAGTTAACACATAGTTTTTTTTAAACTTTCACTACATTTACATGAAAAAGCAAAACAAAGCTGGAAACATTAGAAAAAGTTTTTGTTATTTTGGTGGACCGGAATCGGAAACCATTTAAGTCCTTCGATTCATAAGGGCGTTTCCGCATTACTACTGTCTTCCGATGCAATTTTTTCCCAGACAACAAAGATGACGACAAGAGCAAAGCCATGACATAAATAAGAGAGGAATGGAGGAATATCTGAGGGAAGGGGGCCCTTGCAAAAGAGGCTTCAGAGAACAGCTGTGGTCGGTATCTGTTCGCGGCATCATCACACGGCAATCAAGGAGACGGCGAGCGGAGCAGTCAAGCGACGAACATCGTCAAAATAATCCGGGCGCTGTCCGCGGAGCCATGATTAGGCCAGGAACCGAAATTCAAGAGCAACCGGGTGGAAAGCCACGGCTTTGTACTCGACGAGCTTGTTTTTCCGTGTGTGTGGTCTACTTTTTCCAAGAACAGTTCCAAAATCACTAAAGCACTGGGTCTTGAAAAAGTCTTCCCTAAAGGGGCGGTAAGGGGATTTTTCATTCCATTTTCGATCGTCTACGGTCGGAAATTATGCGAATTAACTATGCTAAATTTTCACGCACCTTCCTTGTTTCTAGCGCTGTCTCAGCCAATTAGAATGACATTCGGCTTATTAGCATGCCCTGTAAATACCGGACACACAGGACGTACTGCCCGTCTACAAATCTGCAGACGAAGACCCGTTTTTGACGATTTTGAAGCGCATTTTCTCGAAAACACAAAATTTTCGACCCATAGTCGTCTATATTTTCATGATCAGCAAATTTTCGTCTCTTAACTGAGCCAATGTTGTAAAACCCGCCTGACTGTCCCTTTAAGGTAAACATCCAAAAACCCAATAAGGCCAAGTGATAAGTGGGGGGGGGGGCATAAAAGTAAACGTGGGGAGTCAAATTCTGATCACGATTTCAAAGATTGGCGGGAAAACATTGTAAAAATAATGTCCCATCAAAATCACAATTCGATTTTTACCGTTATATTTAGGGACACAACCCGATTTGTAGTCCTGAGTCGTAGCTTTGAAACTTTTTTTGAATTTTTTTTATTTTCGTAAACTTTGAAAGCAGAAATGGCGATTTTAGTAGGGCGGTCGCAGCCCCCTTTTGTTTTAGGGATCAAATCCGCTTTTAAATGCCCTTTTTTTATAGAATAGACCCACATTTTGCAAAAAAAAAAACAATTTGAAACATTGAAGTGAAAATAAATTAAACCAGCGAAAGAGCACTGTAAAAGAGGAGTGCGCAGACAATTAAACGATTTGCGGTGGGATGCAATGACCGCAGTCCTTTAAGAATCGGGAAATTCATGTTCCGTTTTTCGGAAACAAACCATAGCAGTGGGACAAAATTGGTAATTTAAAGGCGCAAGTCATTTACCATGTCTCAAAAGAAAACGTTAATTGTATCCGAAAAAGGACCTTTGCGGCCGATAAAACATTCTATTTTCAACGAACAAGGTTTGCATCATCAGCACAACTTTTTCAACTTTGGTAGTTTTTCGCATTTGGAATCAGTTTGACCAAAAGCATAAGATTTACAGAACGAGACTTTCGAGTTGGAACTGGAAACAGAATGTTGAAAATCAAGAACGCAAACGTTTCAGAATTTGATTTTTTGGATGAAGGGGTGAAACATTCGAAAACATGTTTAACACTTTGTGCTTGTTCGTTGAGAGAAGGAGAGAGTGAGGATGTGAGTCAGAATGAGAGAGAGATTTTTTGAAAAATCCAGCAATCGCCAGTTCCTGCGAGAAAGGCTTTCGGAAGCATTGATGCCCAACGGAGGGTTTGATCTGTTAAGTGGCACCTTAGCGCCTAAGAGCTCCTGCAAGAATTGAACTGCCAAGAGGAAAATAGAGCTGTTTGGTGAAAAATGGGGTTTCCAACAACCAAGCAACTTTCGAAAATCATTCTTCATAGAAAAATTTCTGGGAACGACTTTCAGTCTGTATCTACAATTGCGTCACAAAATAGAAAACAAATAATTTCCGCAACTATTTAAATGCTGCTGCGACCTTTCTGGTCTCACGATCTGGCAACGAGACATCGAGGATAATGGCGAGTCGGTTTCAAGGGCAAAGAGCATGTTTCAGGCGGACGGAAACAATTGTTTAAAAGATTTCGGAGCAATTGGTGCCGTCGTGATTTGACTTCCGTTCACTCAATGGGGTTTAGCAATCAGTGGCGTCATATGAAATTCACGGAGGGCAAAATATCACGCACACAAAAATTGAATAAGCGAGTGTAGGCGTAAGACAAAAGATTTCAAGTGGTCCGAATTTTCCTGTGAGCAAAACTTTTGGTTCTGCCCGTTTGGCTTGTCAGATATGAAAGATTTTATAATTCTTTAAAGGTAAAACCTTCAAAATTAATTTTGTGAATAAAAAATTACTTCATGTTTCAAAAAGTGCTAATTACTGTATGACGGGTTATTTCATAGAAGCTGCAAGAAGGCAAAATTTAAAATCGTGAGTCAGATTCGAACCCGCGTCGCAAGATTTCTAAGCGAGACTGTTACCAGTAGGCCATTGTTGCCGCTGCTAGAAATTTTCACCATTACTTGGGGGCGGACACACATAGTGCAGTGACATCGTTGTTGCTTGCCAATCTGGAGACCCGGGTTCGATTCCGCCCTGCGAAAATTTGCTTTGGCTACTTTTGTTTATACCAGTGGCAGAGAGAACAATCGGAAAAATTGTGTATAGCCTTCATAAGATCCAAATATGGTTTGAAATTCTCATACTTTTTTGCCCAGGTAATTTTTTGTACCCGGGTTACGATGTTTAAAGTTGGATACGGTGAAAAATCAAATTTTACAAAGAGGGCAAATTACAGAGATTTCTGTAATTTGCCCTCTTTGTAAAATTTCATGTTTACACCTAGGAAATCGGAGCTTACTAAAATTTTCCAAACATAACTCCAAATTTTCGCACTTTTTGCTCATAACTTTGTAAGTTTCATGGGATTCGTAGACTTTTTTTGGCTTGCTTTTGGAAGTTTAATTTACTCTCAGAAAACTGATAGAACATACTTTTTTGGTTAAATTTGATTTTCTCCTTCAATTTATTTTCATATATGGATCATTGGAGGGGTTTTTATTCGTAAACGGTAAATTTTCGACCCATAATCATATATATTTTCATGATCAGCAAATTTTTCTTTTTATTTGAGCCAATATTGTAAAATATGCCTGACTGTCCCTTTAACATCAGAAGTAATGACAATGTAAACATGTTTTACCTAGTTTTAAGCAAATTTTGTACTGATACGTGAAAAATGTCCGAAATCATTCTTAAAGGGACCATCAGCCTGCTTTTCGAAACGGAAATGAACAATATGCTAATTACGAAATTCCAATTGAAATGTTATTTTCCAACACCGCTCCAGGAAACGGTTGTTCACAGAATGCTTGCCAAGTCCTCATTAGCATATGATCTTGCATGAGCGTGAAAAAGCCCCCTTATGGTCCCTTTAAATATATTTTGAATGGGCTGTAAATATAAACTGGAAATATGAACACGCTAGTCTTTGCCCATTCATCGCTTCTGTTGTACTTCTATTTCTATTGTTTTTGTGTGGCAGTGATTGTCTACAGCGGAAGTTACAAAGTAAAAGTTAGAACTACAGTTTAGTGCCTACTCATGCCTAGCGAAAGGTCAAAAAGTGAAAAACAGCCTGACGAGCATGGGTTCGAGGGCGCAAATGAGGTTTCGTTGGCGGGGGATTAGAGAGGAATCTTAGAGAGAAAGAAAACGAAAGGGACGGACCTAAGTTTGAGAAAAAGGACGGACACGTTGTCCTGAGAACCGCGAGAGAGCGCCTCACGCACGAGGAAAGAAGAGATGGCCTTCCAGTTGCGGGAGGACCTAAAAATATAGGGTTTAAGGTATTTGTTAAGGGTGTACCTTAGGTACTTGTTGGCCAAATCCACAGCTTGTTTATTGCTGAAGACGTCCCAAAACCCGTCTGTTCCAACTATAACAAATCTGAAAAAAATATTTCAAAGGGGCTTTTTGAAAGTTGGGTTGAATTTCAAAAATTTTAAAAAGTAAAGAAAAATATTTTCTTAAAAGAATGTAATTAAATTGGGTTGGAAACCTTCATGTGGCCTAAAATGTTCTGATATATATTTTGGGATGAGGGGGTATCGATTTTTTGCGCCGAGTTACGGTAGTTTTCGCCCCTCAGGGTACTGCCAAATGTTCAAAGTTTTTTAGATTACAAAATTACAACTGATTATTTGAAAGCAATTTTTCACTTAATGTATTGCACCATAAACTGAAAAACTGTCATAAAAACAAATTTAAGAGAAACTGTCATAAAAACAAGTTTTTTCTTCAATTTTACCCTATTCTAGCCCTGAAAATCGGTTCCATCTTTATATTTTGTCATATATTTGTTAAAAATTCTGTTTAAAAACGTTATTTTATAATTGTTTTAAAAAAGATCGTAACAAAACCTTTTTGTCAAAAAAAATATTTTAAAAAATGCCAAAAAAAAAATCCATAAAATGTCATTTTTTAGTTATCGATTTAATTTTTCAAAAAAATACGCGTAACCATTAGACACATAAACACTTAACAAAAAACGCCTAGAGGCAAATGATAAACTCGAAATAGTTGAAAAATATATTTTACAAAGTTAAATTATATTGCACAAATTAGAAAAATAGCGTTTATATTTCCATTTTGAAACTTCAAATTTATAGTTTTCCCAGGAATCTCCAGCATGCGGGCAAAACGGACAACCCTTACAAGGCTCAAACCCGAAATGCCCGTTTTTAACAAAGCTTCAATCCAGCTGCCCGCTTTTTACAGGCCGAAAACCGACTGCCCGTTTTTTACAAGGCTGATTCCAACTATCCGCTATTTACAAGGCTGACTGTCCGGTTTTTACAAAGCTCAGCGCCCGTGATGTCAGTTGACAAAACAATTGTCCACTAATTATATAGCAAAGTCAAAAAAATCCATGGTTGTCCCCCAACAAACTTCAGAGGTCGTTGGTGAAGATCAATCCGTTGAACGTCGGGTTGTGCAGTGAGGACTCCTCTTCTCTTGAGCAGAGTGTCTCCAAAAGACCTGAAACATTGCTCTCTGTCCAGTTATGAGTCTCCTGATTAGATTCTGCAGAATTGAGGAAGGAGCAAAGCGGTTAAGAGGCTGATCGCCGTGGGCAAGGGAGGCGCGCGAGAAATCCCGAGGGTCCTTCTCCCTTGATGGCCATTGTGATAATTGGGCCGTGATTGATAGCCGTTCGTCACGAAGAGAGACATCTCACGTGGGACACTGTACCTATGAGTCACTCACTCTCTCAATCTCTCTCTCTCTTTCTCTCTCTCTCTATCTCTCTCTCTCCATCGCAAAAGTGATTTTACAAATGTATCATATAACAATTTCATTGAAAATATGCCGAAAATATGCCAAGAGCGTGGGAAATAGAGAGACGCCAGAGTTGCGCGCTAAAAAAGGGTGTTTTTTGCTGCTAAAACTCCACACGCTTGTAATTCGGTTAATGTTCCTCAAAAATGGAAAAGTGGTAGTTTTCTGAATAAGCAGAAAGAGAACTATTCTTTTATGACAAAGTGATCATTTAAAATTCGACGGGGTTTGACGCCAACTTCGAAAAAAGTTGAAAAGTTAAATTTTATCGTTGTGCTAACGTTATTTTCGGGTGTCCCGTGAATACGGAAGTTTTTCAAACTCGCCAACTTGTATAAACTGCTTTTCATTGTTTTTTTCAAGAGACATTTTGAGTAAACAGGCAAAACTTTACAATTTCTACACCTTTTTAAATTTTTGCCCGCGACGTTTTTTCGACAATAATTGAAAGTGCTTTGGAAATTATAGCCGTCGCCAAACTTGCACCGGCTATTAAAAGCCGCTTTTTCTCTGCGTTTGCGCTTCTCGCACACTGTTTCCGCCTGAGTATCGCACGGCTGCTGCATTAAGGCCGTTTTTGGCACGATGCTCGTTTGGCGACAGCTATACATTCATCAGAAGAATGAAAAATTCAAAAGCAACAAATTTGGAAAAGAAAACGTTAGCCACCTATACTTTTCGAATTTTCTTGTTTGTGTAGTGCCAATTTCTTCTTTTGGTAGCACAGACAGGAACATTTTCTCTCTTGCGTCTTGTTCATTCAGCATACTCTATCTCTCTTCAACTTAAAAAGCATCATTATGGCCTTCCAAAGCAAGTCTTTGGTGCAATGATGCATCGATACCACAGTAATGCATGCTTGAATAAGCGCCATAAAGCAATGTATTCTTTCTCAATGTAAACATGTTTTACACTATTCTTCCGCCAGTCCTTTGTACTCCTTTGTACTTGCCATGAGTGAAGTTATGAAAATAATTCAAACTAGGTTTCTAATTTTAACCTCAAATCGTAATCAACTTTCTCCTCATTTGTCTATGATTGGCCACACAAAAGAAGTTTACACGGTCTCAAAGACTAAATAGAACTTTTCCTTTCGCTGTTTTTGAAATCGAGAGCTTCTAGCAAAATGAGATTTAAAAGTTGTGACCAATGCTCAAATGTTAAGCCGCACGCACACACGCATACACGCACACACGCACACACGCACACACGCACACACGCACACACGCACGGGGAGATCTTCTGAATTCCCCTTCCTCTAGTAGTAAATCGCCTGAAAAGCACATGCGAAAGGGGGTGTTTACGAAGAGTCGGGGAGGTAATTGCGACCGCAGCAGGGTCAGTTCCTGGAAGGATTATAGACGACGCTCATTTGGTGACCGCAATTAGAGAAACCGTCTATTTTAATTATGGGAGAGTTGGGAACTCTGATTCCAACCAGAGGCAAAATGATCAGAGACCGATGTACTAGCAAGGGAGTACTCTTGTTGGGGGATTCCGCTGCGATTAGTAATTCACGGAGCATTTGCAGAGAAGGTTTTATACAAAAAAGGTTGTAGACATTACTAAAACACACTAAAAAATGAAGAGTACATCCTTCAATTTTGTCAGTCAAACCAGAAAATCCGGCTTTCCAATAATCTTCATACGGTTCTTCTCTTTTGTTAAAAAGACCGTCAGGGGGCCTTTTTAAAGTGGAAATGGACGGTATACGAATGGAGTCATTTCAAATCATTTTTTCCAACACCGCTCCAGCACACGGTTATGCCCAAAATGATTGCCAAGTCCTCATTAGCATTCGATTTGGAAAAGGCCCCTGACGAACCCTTTAATCTCGCGACCCTTGTTCGAATTTCATCGTGCCTTTGTTCTATTAGCTTGAAAAACAGTTGTGAACAATCTCTGATTTCTAAAAAAAAAAAAAAGAAAAAACGTGAAAAAATTCATACTTTTTCAAACGCGTTTTTGAGAAGAATGGTCACCTCAGAATTTAAGGGTGTTGAAACCAAACTTTATGTGCAGAAGGTGTAAAAGTAGTCAGCTTTTCCCTGTAATTGAAAGTTTTTTTTTTTTTTTTAGAAAAAAAAACAGTTTTTCGGCCAAACAACGCGAAAACATTCACAAAATTTTGAGGTTTTCGTCCAATCCGGTTTCCCCCGAGAATAAAAGTTTCTTAAAATTGAATTTGCTACTAGATAACTTAAATGAAAACAAAATTTTAAAAAATTTTAAAAATTTTAAAGAACAGAAGGGGGTGCCTACCGTGACCCGGGTCCCAAAAGTTATATGGGTCTAAAAGTTTCAGAATGGGGTACATGGGTCATAGGAACCTTATATACAACTTCTTGGCCAATTCTGAGACTTTCACATTTTTCCATGTCAGTGGGAAAATGTGAAAGTACGCCGCTTGAATGTCACAAAGATGTCGTTTCAACAAAAATGATGGTTCACGAGCTCCTAGGAAACTGCATATTATAAGATACACGGAATCGAGGTAGCTATTTTCAAGCGTATCAGAAATAATCCGTGTTATATGCTTGAATTTGAAAATTGGGCTGACTCTTGCAGAAGAAATGTGTTTCCCACGAGAAGCAATTGGGCTGGAATCCCTGGGATTAGTTCGAAAATGAGCATAATTGGCGGCGCGTGCTGCGATTGCATCATCACTATTGTTGGGACGTAATTCAGGAACAGAAATATAATGCGCAGACGTAGAAGAAAGCTAATAAGGTCTATGAAAAACCGGATAAAGTTAGGGAGAGAGAGAGAGAGAGAGAGAGAGAGAGAGAGAGAGAACTACCTCGATACTGCGAGAATTCCTTGGACACGATTGTCGGAGGACACGAAACCACCAGCGAGTTCGACGCGACGGCGCTCTGCCGGCTGAAACGAATTTATCAGAAGGGACAATTACTCAGGTGTGAGAAACCCAGGTGCACCTGCTGGTCAGCAAATGAGGTTAACGAAGGAGATCAAAGAGAGGAAGAGAGAGAGAGAGAGAGAGAGAGAGAGAAGTGGATGACTGAGTGAGTGAGTGAGTGAATGAGTGAGTGAGTGAGTAAGGAGAAAAAGTGGAATCTAAGCGAATAGTTCTCGCTTCTGAGAAAAAAAACGTCGTCACAACAGCAATCACAGCATTTCTACTTTGTTTGTTGTTGTCGTCGTGTGAGTGTAAAACAGGCCAGTGAATAATTAAGAGAGATAATCGGAGTGGAGAGACGAAGGAAGAGAAGTTCCTTTGTTCTCTTATAAAGTAGGCGACCAACGAGATAATAAAAGTTCAGTAGCCATTATGTGTGGACATGGGAAAACAAATGCACATAGGGCATGTCTAGACTGGGATACATGAAAAAAGAGATTTGGTGTATGAATTTTGAAAGTCTGGAAAACGTGCGTGTACGTGTGCGTGTGCGTGTACGTGTACGTGTGCGTGTGCGTGTGCGTGTGCGTGTGCGTGTGCGTGTGCGTGTGCGTGTGCGTGTGCGTGTGCGTGTGCGTGTGCGTGTGCGTGTGCGTGTGCGTGTGCGTGTGCGTGTGCGTGTGCGTGTGCGTGTGCGTGTGCGTGTGCGTGTGCGTGTGCGTGTGCGTGTGCGTGTGCGTGTGCGTGTGCGTGTGCGTGTGCGTGTGCGTGTGCGTGTGCGTGTGCGTGTGCGTGTGCGTGTGCGTGTGCGTGTGCGTGTGCGTGTGCGTGTGCGTGTGCGTGTGCGTGTGCGTGTGCGTGTGCGTGTGCGTGTGCGTGTGCGTGTGCGTGTGCGTGTGCGTGTGCGTGTGCGTGTGCGTGTGCGTGTGCGTGTGCGTGTGCGTGTGCGTGTGCGTGTGCGTGTACGTGTACGTGTGCGTGTGCGTGTGCGTGTGCGTGTGCGTGTGCGTGTGCGTGTGCGTGTGCGTGTGCGTGTGCGTGTACGTGTACGTGTGCGTGTGCGTGTGCGTGTGCGTGTGCGTGTGCGTGTACGTGTGCGTGTGCGTGTGCGTGTGCGTGTGCGTGTGCGTGTGCGTGTGCGTGTGCGTGTGCGTGTGCGTGTGCGTGTGGTGAGAAATTTTGTTTTCTTTTGTAAGCTTTGATAATTATTTTTTAAAAACATTATTGCATATAAGTTGACCTAGGAAATAAATGAACACCTGTCATACACACTTTGTGATTTCCGCGTCTCAATTTTCGATCTTTCGCCATTCAATTTGAAATTGAGTAAAAATATATTATTCACCACTTAAATACATTTTCCATACGCTTCATAGGATATATAAACGGAACTACGTCAACGAATGTCTGAAGTATGAAACAATATCAATCTAGTTGTGTATTTTATATGAATTTAAAATTCAAATTTCAAAATGTGTCTATACTCCTCGCCAATTCTACTTCCACGCCTTTTTGTAGCGTACTACTTTGATGTAATAATGGAAAATTCGGGAAAATTCAAGAAGACGACCCCAGTGCCAAGAAGACGACCCCATACCTATATAAGAATGGGTGGGGTCGTCTCCCTGGCAGGAAAATTTGGGGTCGTCTTTTTGAATCAGACTAAACTATAGACCCCATTTTTAATTTGGCGGAGTCGTCTACTTGGGACCCCGGACCTATTAAAGTATGGGACCCCAGGCATTAAATTAAAGGACCCCAAAAGATTTTTTAAGAAGACGACCCCAAGTGGGGGTCGTTTACTTTAATCATGGGGTCGCAAAATTAAACCTTGGGGCCACTAGCTGGAGGTTAAAGGAGGCGACCCCCATGGTTCAATTTTAAAACCCCATGACTAAACTAAACGACCCCTTAATGAACAGCGCACGTATATAAGTAACGATTTGATTTTCGCACACAAAAAGGCGTTTTATCTAGGGTTAATCGTAGTTTGGTGGATGAGCAGCGCATTAAGACTTTATGTGGAAAGAAACCGACCGTTCATGCGCACACTTCCAGCTTCCACATTTCTGTAAGTTCAGGAACAGACACACCCACATTTGAAGAAAATTGCATGGCGTTTATGTTTCCAAATCAATGCGAGCATCATTATTGATAACAATTAAGTTATACAGGGTTAAATCTAAAATACGATTGTATTGGAAATAACTTAACTGCGAAAAATTAGACAGGTGACCGCATCCCAGCCGAGATTGAGTGGAAATGACCCGGAGGTTAACACCAGACACGTGAGATAACGTTCAATCAGCCTAACTTAACGCTGGGTCGCATTATTGAAAAGATGGGGTCGTTTTCTTGATAAGGAGCTAAGGGTTTGATGAAGGTTGGGGTCGTATTTTTGGAAAATTACTTGGGGTCGCATTGTTTAATGGGTTGGGGTCGTGAAATTGAATGTACCCGAAAATTCGAATATCAACATCAGAATAAGCTCACTCATTTCCAAAACCGCCGAAGTAGGGGTGGTGGACACTATAAACATGTCAATTTTGTAACTGTTGTTGTTTCCAGTGAAAGTCAAAAAGCGGGGGTGAAATCTGAGAAGGAGGGAGCAAATTTCAAATTAGCGATCGGCCGATGCAGAAGGGAAACGAGTTCCCGGAGGTCAGAGAGCTTCAAGAGACGCAAAATAGATCCTAGTAACCAGATTGGCAAAAACAAAAACGCCAAAGCCATGAACGGCGGGAACGAGGGAATTTGGAATTCGACCAAGATGCCCCTATTGGTACAGGGTGGGAGGAGTTGTTCTATTGAGACCCAACGGTGGAGGTGTGTTCTAAAAATGAGATTTGAATTTTCAATTCGATACATTTATTTTTTAATGCTTTAAGACATATGGCCGTGCCCATTTCTAGTTTTCCAACGAGTCACAGCTATTTTCTTTGCTGCGCGTACTTCATTTTCAGCCACACGACTCGGATTTTATACTTTGAATATTAATTAAAAGGATATATACATGATAAAATTAGGTTTTAAAGAAGCTGGCGTGTGACTGAAAATAGAGTACGCAAAACAACAAAAGAATGGAATTCGGGGGAGATACAGTTGACAAGGACTATGTCTGAGAGAATCTAAAATTCCAACCTTGTTTTAAACGAAACATCCTTCGGAACGAAATCTTTCAGCTTCTTTCAGAAAATTGGGCTCAAACTTCAACTTTTTTTAATTAGGACCAATTAAAACGAAAAAAGAGCAAGAAAATCGATTATCGACTTTTTGGTTGGAATATTGTAAGAAATTGACATAACAGTTTTAATGAACCTAAACGTTTTACCTAAACCTAGTTTAAGGGTTGGATAATATTTCTAAATTTCTAATCATTCGGAAGACGGTCCCAGCAGAAATATATTTTGCCCAATCCAAAAAAGTTAGTTAATTCAAACTCAAATAGTCGCAAGACAAACTTTCTTTTTCAATGTTTTAACAACAAAACCCTGAAAAAAAAAACTAAAAACCTCTTAAAAAAAAATTGGCTTTGCTTAAAGGGACCGTCAGGGACCTTTTGCAACTTTGGATCATGTGAAAGAAAAAAATCAGCTGATCTAAAAACTCTATACAACTTAGGGTCCAAAATTCTCCGTTTTCGAGATATCTGGCTTCAAAGTGCCCAAAACCGGCCGACCGTCTGCAGATCCTGCGGATGGCCGCAACGCCTGCATGCACGATGTTTACAAGCCAGTCTAATTTCGAAACTAATAGGACGAGATTATTAGAAAAATGAGGAGTGTTCCAGACAATTTAGAATAAACATAATTAGTATGATTTTCGACCGTACCCGATGAAAATGGAAATGACATGGTCCCTGACAGTCCCTATAAACTTCCAATTTCTCCCACTATTCGTATAGTAGTCGAAATTGGCGAATTGTCTTCAACAGATCAAAAAGAGCTTCTAAAAACGCTCTTCGAACCGAATCGACACTTCATTTCCAATGTCAATCGATCAATTATATAAATTTTAACAATAAACAAAATTGTAATAAATCTACACAGCTACGCCGAGAAATCCCCTGTCCTTTATGACATTTTCAAGGCATCAAAAATTTATTCCTCAAAACAATCATCCGGAACTTGTTTTCATAAAAAAAGGGATTCCAATTGGTTCTTACAAGGTGAGAAATCAAAAAGCACCCAACTGGGCGTTGGAGACCTTTTTTGGCTCTTTTGGTGACGCGGGTGTCTGAATTATTTCCAGGCCGATCTAAGATTGAGAATTCGAAGATGAATGGGTCGAATTCGGATGGGAATGACGGAAGAGGAGAGAAATTAAAGTGCTCAAGAGAAATAATGATAGTTTTGATCTGTTTTCGACGGAGAAAGCGGGAAAACATGGACTTTCCAATGCTATTGGTTGATTGGGGTGTACTCTGGGAGGAGGAATGTCGGCAATAAAGAAGAGACATATGGCCAAGTGAAAGTTTAGAACGGGAGGGAGACTTTTACTTTGATTGAGAGGGTTCGGGGTAAACAAAAACATTTTTAGTTCAATTTTTCAAGAAAGAGTTTTATCATTTGGTTAAATACGCCGTTTAAGACGTCTCTATAAATATCAGAATTTTTCGAAATGCTTCGATTGGGCTGAAAATTTGTGTACAACCTTCCTACAGGATAGAATCGCGAAAAATGATCCGCGCTGCGTTAACATTCGTGAAAGCACCGAATAATACGTTTTTCAGTTTTTGTGACTTTGCTAAGTTTTGTACATATCGAGGCGCGTTTGTGGTTGATATTGAGTAATTAAAAGGGTTATTTTGAAATTCAGCATAGAAAATTCATCTAGAAACACTCAATTGAAGGAAATGGTCAAAAAATGTTATAAACGACACATGAAACATTGAAACGCGGGGAACCGAGAAATTTTTTTTTTGTCAGTTTTGGGCCATTTTGGACGTTTTTTTACACTTTCAAGTGGTTTTTTCAGAAATACGGTCACCTTTAATTTTGATTATTCGTTGCCAAACGTTACGTACAATTCAATAATGAAACTAGTTTGCACGAATCTTAGTGAAAACCTCGAAAAACATGTTTTTGAACGGTTTTTCGTTCCTAAGGTCTTTTTTCGTTCCTAAATTCTTAAAACTCTGGAGCCCAGGTCATTTTTTTGTTTTCGGGTTTTTGTAGTTTGAAGTTGGATACGGCAAAAAATCAAACTGAACTAAAAGTGTAAAGTTTTCTGGGAGTATTTCCAAAAACAATCCAAATGAAGAATCTACTATTTTCGTGGAAATTAAAAAAAAGTTTCAGCGAAAAACGCAAACATTTGTAATAAATTGGAAAAAAAGAAGCGATGCCTAAGGAACCGGAAATAGCCTTGGTCAAATTTGTTTTTTAACAAAAATGGTTCAAACGACAACAACTTTTTGTGGGAGCTTCTCAGAAGTCACATGTAATAAAATTTATATCGAAAATCAATTATTGATTTTGTGGTTGGAGTACTATAACCGCGTGAGTACGAAAATCTACTCGAAACGTGGAAATGTTAGTTGTATAGCAATCGATGTCATTTTTAACGGGAACTTTTCAACTATTTTAAATTTCAGACTGTTTTTTAAACACGCGGGAAGTATTTAAATAAAATAAAATTTGTATGCAAACCTGGAAAAAATTTCCGAAAATTTTGCGAAAAGAAAACTGTCGCCAAAAGCAACCACTGTTCACATTTTGAAGTGTACTTTGAAAAAAAAGCACTCGTTCTGTAGATTTGGGTCCTACCGCGGTGATTGCAAATTTGTTATCATTGGCCACAGGCGTTGTAATACTCAATTTGGGGCCCCAAAATTGGATAACCGTTGAGATAACGTTTGACTTATATAGGAAAAGTGCTAGATTTCTATAGCTTCTCCTTTTTCTTAGCAACGTCCCTCTTAACATTTGTCAGCTCAATTCTTTGCATCTTGCAGAAAACATAGATTGAGTCAGTCAAGAGTTGAGACTTTTTGGGTCCATTCCGAATGTCAAGCCAATTATAATCGGTCATTCACAGAAGAAGCTCACCAAGCATCCCATGGAGATTCCGGGCAAGACCTGTATCATTCGATAGATCATACAATAGGCAATTGATCAGTGTAGTTTAAAAGTGCCGTAGACAATCCACTTTGGAGAAACAACATTTTGATGAGCGGATTCCGCCACCTCGGCGCGCCGCGTAATTTCCGCGCACATCAGGTCGCCGTTACCATGTGGCGCAGGTGGTAAGCGCTTAGTCTTATACGCTAAAGGGCCAGGGGTCCGAGTCTCGGCTTTGTAAAACTTTTGCTTTCTTATACTTTCGTGCCTTCAACACTTTCATTTTCCTAAGCTGTTGTTTTTGTACACGACAACAATAAGAAACCAAGAAAAAGAGGGTACTATTGGTTATTTATAAGTCCGGATTACAATTGGTTGATTTTAGCTCACGAGAACGGAAGCTATGCGTATTCATCGGTCATTCAAGACGTAATAATGGTGTTTGTCCCAGCCGACGATAAACCCAGCCGACCGTTTCTGTTAAGGGAACCGTTATGGTTCGTTCCAAATGGAGACTCATCATAACCGAAAAAGTGCCTTGTACTTAAAAGGAAAGAACGCGCGAAAAAGGTTTTTTGGAATTGTGATAAATTAGTAGATCTCATTCTCCTGATTCAGAAAAGTATCCCATTTTCTCTTTTTGGTGCAAAATGAACAAAATTAGAAGCGCTTGAAGTTTTGTCGAAAATATCGTTTGAATAGCGCGTCATTCTGCGTTTCGCTATTTCCCGCACTCTCTCGCCTTACTCTGCCGAGTAACCGTGCATATTTTGCAATGCTCAGCCGTGTAACCGTGCACCGGTTGCAGTCCAAAATATATAAAAGGGGCATGTTTCAGAATTGTGACAACCATATCTATTCAATGAAGTTGTTATTAACAAGATTGGGAAAATCAGTTTTACAAGTCCTTTTTTAACGCGGCGTTATATAAAATTTAAATTGATTGGAGAGTTCTCTGAGAAATGCTGGATTCGCGTAAAAATTTCAAAGAGAGTGAGGTTAAACTTCTGAGATTCCTGCTGAGCATTGTCAGCAGTCATCTCCCTGACAAGAGCAATTAGTCACGAGAGAAAAACGAGTGTCGCGATTTGTTTGCGTGGAAACAGGAGGTAGAAAGAGAGTGTCTTCGGCCAGCTGTCGGTGGGCGGTAATCAACACGGGAGATGGTCGGTCTGGCTCAGTTGAAGCGGGTGATTTGGTCGCTCGAGAGGCTGACGGGATAACTCGATTCGAGCCCTCCAGAAGAGCGATATGAGCTGTGAGCTGTCCTCGACTGCCAATTGTCGCCCCCGGGGAATGCAGAACACATGGGGGAGAGGTGAGGAGAAAGAAATAGAGATTCAAAAAAGCCTTCATTCTCTCTCTCTCTCTCTCTCTCTCTCTCTCTCTCTCTCTCTCTCTCTCTCTATCTAACTATCTATCTCCTCATTTCTTTCTCTCTTTTTCACTCTCTGTCTCTCTGTCTCTCTGTCTCTCTGTCTTTCTGTCTCTCTGTCTCTTTGTCTCTCTGTCTCTCTGTCTCTCTGTCTCTCTGTCTTTCTGTCTCTCTGTCTCTTTGTCTCTCTGTCTCTCTGTCTCTCTGTCTCTCTGTCTCTCTGTCTCTCTGTCTCTCTGTCTCTCTGTCTCTCTGTCTCTCTGTCTCTCTGTCTCTCTGTTTTTCTGTCTCTCTGTCTCTCAGTGTCTCTGTCTCTCTGTCTCTCTGTCTCTCTGTGTCTCTGTGTCTCTGTGTCTCTGTGTCTCTGTCTCTCTGTCTCTCTGTCTCTCTGTCTCTCTGTCTCTCTGTCTCTCTGTCTCTCTGTCTCTCTGTCTCTCTGTCTCTCTGTCTCTCTGTCTCAGTGTCTCTCTGTCTCTCTGTCTCTCTGTCTCTCTGTCTCTCTGTCTCTCTGTCTCTCTGTCTCTCTGTCTCTATGTCTCTCTGTCTCTCTGTCTCTCTGTCTCTCTGTCTCTCTGTCTCTCTGTCTCCCTGTCTCTCTGTCTCTCTGTCTCTCTGTCTCTCTCTGTGTTTCTCTGTCTCTCTGTCTCTCTGTCTCTCTGTCTCTCTGTTTCTCTCTCTCGCTCTGTCTCTCTTTCGTCGTTGCCTCTCTCTAACTTTAACTCTAACTCTCTGTCTCTTTCTCTTTGTATGTCTCTTATATCTTTCTGTGTTTAATTGTCTCGTTCACTCTCTTTCAGCGATTTCTGGCAAAGAGAGAGAGAATGCATATTATGAGGCTATTTCCAATCAAATCAAGAACAAAAAAAACAGCCTGCCAAGGAAGTGAGAATGCGGAAATGATTTCAAAGTCCTTTTTGTTGTTAGTCTACAAAAGTACAGTTCTACAGAATCACTTTTGTCTAAAATGATAATATCACATAACAACTGGGCTAATTATTTTCGTAGACGAATCATGACAAAACAAAATGCCAATAGTAGCAGGAAAACTCGTAACACGTGAGGTGTTGGTATAAATAACCTTCCCCGAGACATGTCAAAATGCAGTTGCAGTGAATTCTGATGGCTGCGATATGCGGTGAGGAGGTGCTTTGACAAAAAGCCACCGACCACATGTGTCTTCTGGCGAAGGATGACCGTCAGAGGCCATTAGCACGTAACGAGTTCAGATTGGCTCACTGAGCCAAATTCTAAGTAGACTCATTAATCGTGCAGAAACACCGATGGAGGAAGTGTTCGGTGGGCGATCATAAGAGAGAGAGAGAGAGAGAGAGAGAGAGAGAGCAAGAGAGAGAGAGAGACTGAGACTAAGACTGAGACTAAGACTAAGACTAAGACTAAGACTAAGACTGAGACTGAGACTGAGACTGAGACTGAGACTGAGACTGAGACTGAGACTGAGACTGAGACTGAGACTGAGACTGAGACTGAGACTGAGACTGAGAAAGGAAGAGAGAGAGAGAGAGAGAGAGAGAGAGAGAGAGAGAGAGAGAGAGGACGTACATTGTTGGGCTTGTGATCGTGGCTTAGTGGTACAACGCGGTTGGCGGCATCGCAGGCTACGGCACGGGAATCTCCCACGTTGACGACCGTTAAAAATTTGTTCTCTTCCAATATCGCCGCAATCAGCGTGGAACCTAAAAACACTAATGAAGATTACACAAGTAGAAACTTATAATTCACTTTAACGATTACTTTTCTTTCTTTGAAAGAGGGCGTAAAAAACGTATGCGTCAAATTTGGAAACTGGCCAGGGTGTATATGTGTTGTACTGACTAATACTTTTTTTCTAAACTATCATTGTAAGCAAGTCTGTAGCTCTCAAGCAACAAAACATAACGACGCATAAAACAAATATTTTCAAATTGCAAAATTTTGGCTTAACTCGAGAATATTGTAATATACACTCCATTAACAGAAAAATTAAATGAGATTGAAATTTTTTTAACCCGTCATCTAATGTTCGTAAGTGAGGGAGTGTCCTTTTTGATGGTGTAAATTAGCATGGACAGGCCTCTGCCTTTTTTCGAAGGTTTTGGTTTCAATAAGACGAAATTCCATAGTTTTCAAAACAGCAGAAAACCTCGTTCTTAAAAAGCAGGCCACTGGTCTCTATATAGTCTGTGTCCAAATAACAACAGCCCCTTTGGTACCTTAAAGGATTCTAGGTATTTGGTCCCGCCGCGATGCGAGTAGATCAGAAAGGGCGCCAATTGCGGACGCGCGAGGGAGTGCGCTTTGATAGGAGTGCGCAGAGAAACCAGACAAAATAGCGTTCGAGCAATGTTTCTTTTTGTATGAAATTATCAGGAAGGTCATTTGATGTTCGGTGTTTTTTGTAGTGTAAGACCAAAAAACTGTGAGGAAGTTCAAACATTATTCTAAGGAATTTCAAAAACAAAAATGTTTAAGACGACTCGCAAAATTGTTTCTTTTCCCAATAAAAACCTTTCCTTTTTTAAGCATTAGGGTACTTTGAAAATTCTAGGGTTGGTTTACTAATGAGACAATTTGCGAACATTCCATTCTTAAAGGCACCGTCAGGGGCCTTTTCGGATCGGAAATGAATGGTATGCTAATCGAGTCATTTCAATTGAAATCATTTTCCCCAACACCGCTCCAGCCAACGGCAGTGCGCAAAATACTTGCCAAGTCTTCATTAGCATACGATTTGGAAAAAGCTCCTTACGAGCCCTTTAAAGAACTGAGCAACTGCATGCATAATTGAAATTTTACATTTCTTTTGAAGATCACCTGTTAAAGAAGTATATTTGGGGTCAAACATAGAAATGGCATCGTCCAATCGACAAACTTCAGTGACCACAGCCTAAAAACTAGCCTTCAAAACACTTTGTTAAAAAATCACATCAGCGATAGGATCGGAAGTTGATGTCGAAGCGATAGTTATTTTTCTCTTCTGATCGAATTTTTTCAATCGGTCTCTTATCGATCGGGCAAAGTGGCACTCCAAGTAGTCAGAAACGTACTAAATTTTGAACTCTTTTTGTTTTTTTTAATAAAACAAATCCATAATTTCAATACTTAAGACAGTCTCTGGTAAACTCGAGCAGGCCACTGTCTTAGGAAAATGTTGATAGTCTTAGAATTGGTCCAAAATTTGTCTGTAACCTTCCTAGGGCCCATATAGGTCATTTTGAAACTTTTAGGTCAATATCGATTTTTCGACCCAGGTTAAGGTAGGGTACTGTAATTTTTAAAAATTGGTAAAAAGGACTGAAACTAATGTTTATTTATAGCTTATGCAGTGCGTAGATCAAATCTATCTCTCAATCGACGAAAATGTCGTGCATTGCTACACAGGAGTTTTAAAACCTCAAAAAGTGAAATTTTGCGTTTAAAATTGCAGTTTTTCGCATTTTCGACCTATGACATAGAAGTGGCGCAAAAAGGCATTATCATGATTGAATTCTCCGTGTTTTTGCATACATTTTGAACATTTGAAGTTTGAAAAACTCCGTGACCTTCCTAACGAAAATCGACTTTGAAGATGAGTTTTTCAATCGATTTGATGAGGAAAAAAATTCAAAAATATTTTTTCAAAAATATTTTTTGCTCGAAACTTGAACTAAACTTGACTTTTTCGGACTTCAATTTTTGAAAATGTGGGCAAGAACACGGAAATTTAATGATGATAATGCCTTTTTGCGCAACTTTTATGTCAAAGGTCGAAAAATGCGAAAAACTGCAATTTTAAACGCAAAATTTCACTTTTCGAGGTTTTAGGACTCTTGTGTGGAAGTGCACGATATTTTTGTCATTTGAGTGGTAGATTTGATCTATTCACTGCATAAGCTATCAAATAAACTCTGGTTTCGGTCATTTTGACCAATTTTGAAAAAATACAGTACCCTATTGTAAGCCCAGGCAAAAAATCGATAATGACCTAAAAGTTTCAAAATGGCAGGAAGGTTACAGACCAATTTTGGACCAATTCTAAGACTTTCAACATTTTCCTAAGGCAGTGAGTGGCCTTAAAGCTGCCGCTCGAATCTTACAGAGACGCTGTCTTAAACCTTTGATCAAAAAAAGAATCATACCATTCCGCCGTGACCATCGAAAATCCCAAAAATCGAGAGACAAGCACTTGGATCATACATGAAGTGCATTCTGTCCTCCATATAAGCCCTGGCACCTTGGGCGGCGGCGAAGGAGAATTGACGGTGTTGGAGTCGCCATAGGTCTCCTAGAACAAGTTATTTTTGAATTTTTTGAAATTGGATCCCGCCGCGAAGATTCGTGATCTACCCCTGCGCGCAAAAAGAGAATGCTAAAATAAGAGGCGCGGACAAAGAGGTGTCAAAAACAGAAATATACAGCAATGATGTATGGTTGAACAGGCATATATTAAACCCCTTTGTACTAGGAAAATCGCAATGTTTTGCTTGCATTCGAGCTGTTGGTCGTTTTTCCTCGTGTTGCAGCTGACGCGTTCTCCATCAACATGCAACGTCACGAGATACAACAAAGAACTACACGAAAGAGGAAGAAGGTCATTTCAAAAGCGAAAGATTATCCATTTTTTGACAGAAAACGATGAAAGGAAATAGGGAAGTGTAAAAAACCACCTTATTCGGCCAAAAAGTGGCCACACCCTATTTGTAGAGCTCTATGTTGATGTCATAATGGGTAATTAAAATATCAGCATAAGAATAATTTCACGCAATGTGACAAATCCAGTGCCAACAACCATAGTCGGACCTATTTTAAAAACGGCACCTATATTATTATGTTTTGGGGAGTGTGGGGTCATTAATAAAACGATAGCATAAATACAAATTTCAAATGTGATAGTGATTTCAATGGTGTTTCTTATAAAACTGGAGGGTCACTTTTGCAATATAGCGATGGCCAATTGTCTAGATGGAGTGCAACAGAGATATGATGTTAAATTATGAACCAGGAAGAAAAAAGTACCAAAAGCAGCTGGTCGTTTCTACCGCTTATGCCTTTTTTATAGGATTTTCGGTACTGGGTCCCGCCGCGATTCCGAATTTAGAGCGAATTCCACCCGAATCTGAGACTATTGTTGTTTAACCTATCACTGCATACAAGGATCCTGCTCGAAATTAACCGAGACGACCTTATAAATGGTGCATTTTCCATTTCCGCAAATTTTGCCCTTCGGTTAAACTGGGTGGATGTAGGTTACTTTTACGTGTTCGGCTTCGTTTTTAAAGATTGACCCATCGGTAAAGGATTTTTCCAATCAGGTCTCGCCGCGAGAACCGCAGAGAAAAAAAACCAAAAACAGCTGTTCTCTGGGTATATTTGGACAAAAATATCATCATTTGGAAACCAACCATAAAAGCAAAAAATTAAAGAAAACACTGTAAAGGTACCCCCATCTGAATTTTTCAGCAACATGTTTAAGCATTGTTTCAAGTTGAAAGGATTCAACGCGCTGGCAAGCATCCGCCAAGCACGCGAATCCCACAAATTTGAAAATTCAACATTCTCGGAGATTGGAAAGTTTCATACGCGTTCTCAGTTACGAAAAAATAGTTCGAATTTCAAAGACAAATATACTGTATAACTTACCGTACTGCGTCAGATCGTTGAATCCTCGATCGATAAACTTGGGTGGTTTAAAGTGCAAATGATGTGCCAGATCGTGTGTCTCCAGGTTTCCCCCAGTCAATCTGTTCTCCAATTTATCGAGCAATGAATACATATAATATAGAAATACGCCGATTAGTACAATAAGCAGTAGAATTTCCTTCCTTAGGAGAAGGAAGCGGAAGTGGCGGCAGTGGTAGATGAGCCATAGCAGAGGCAGGAGGAGCAGCAGAGGCCGCCACATCTCGACTGCAGTTTTAGCGGAGCAAAGGATATTTATCAACTACGCAACACACACGTGTCGATCGCTGGAAGGAAAAAAGAAGCTGGGAAAAGGAGGGATTGATCAGACGGATGGGCGATCAAGAAAACAACAGAGGACGCGGCTGTTGACTGAGCATATTACAAACCGATGTCTGAGAGGGAATGGGAGGCGGCCAAAAAGTGAGGCGCCGGAAATGAGAGAAAGGAGGTGATTTATGTACGGTTAATGTAAAGTTTCCCCCAAAATCCTAATTTAAAATTTTAATTTAAATAAACAAAGTCTAAGATTTGCAGGAGTGTTTCCGCGCTCGAATGCCAGAGCCATACCCAGAGATATTTTAGAAACGGCGCATATTTTTTACTAGGTTTGAGGTGATTCTGAAGGTCATTAAGAAGCCGTCTTTGGATGAACCCAGTGCGCCACTGTCTTAAAAATTAGGTCATAGTCCCAGAAATGGCTCAATGTTGGTAAATAACCTTCCCAGGCACACCCCGCCGCAACCAATGCGGCGACGGCACCGTCCTTAATCGTGCTCCAATGCTAATGGAATGCAATCGAAACTGGCGGACACAAACCTGAGAATACTGCTTTATTTATTAACAATCTGAGTTCATAGATCGATAGACCACCTACGAGTCTCTTTTAAACGTGAACTTTTCTATGGTTCCACTCAGGAGAAAAAGAAATGAGTTTTTTCACGGTAACGCAATGCTCACAAACAGAAAGGCACGGTTTTTCTTCTTATTATTCTCATAAACCAACTGGACAACTATTGGACCCAAAACTTATTCCAAGAGAAGCATGTGTGTGCTACTATTTCATGGTTAGAACGTCAAAATTGATGCAGTATTGGCTGAGAAAACGTGTCCGCCAATTTCGGCTCGACGTTTAGCAGGCCGCCCGTTGTTTAGCGGTGTGGTACGGTAACACAGCTGCCCTCTGATTAAGCTTTTTCTGGGACGAGTAGTAATAAAACTAGACATAAATCTATGTAATACATCCCGTTATGTCGTTTTAAACTGAAAAATGAAAAATTACATGTTAAAATGAATTTTAAAAGGCTGTTTTCTTTCGCCTGTTTGAACCTCAGGGTTTTTGCGGCGGGACCCAGCTTGAATGAAATGGCACTTTTCCGAAACACGGCCGCCGCAAATATTAGAATTCTGGGGTATTTTTCAAAGATCTCTTTTCATAAGTTGATCAAAAACAGTTTTATTCTTTGGGCTGAGTTTTTTTTGCCGACTCAAACATGCCTACAACCAAAGAAACACGGTCTTTTGTGTTTTTCGATATTTTCCGATCAATGGATTATCGAGAAAAAAAGTCATGCCGCAGAAGACCTTAATGAGCTGAAATTTGACAAAAAGAATGATTGTTGAAAACGGTTGGAAAGTTCAGGTTTTTTTGCTAGATCAATATGATTCTCTATTTGCGACCTGTTATCAGATTATCGAAGTGAAACGATGAAAAAGTTTACGTTCAAAAGCTATTTTTGTGATAGACTCCAGATAATTTCAACAGGAGAATATATTTATAATGCCCAAAGAAACGTAGAATTCAATAGGTTGGGTCGACATTTTGCGTGTCTTTTAGGAAAGCATATTTCTTTTCAGCTCTTGTCTGACGCATTTTCAACCCAAAATATCCATCGCCTGATAATGGGTACTAAATATTTTCCAAACACTCACTATCCTATTTTTCCTTGTTTTCCTCCGCTTTAAACCTTTCAAACTTCATGTGAGCCACAGTTGTGAAAGAAACAGGAAGTCTGGTTTGAAGTTAACTTGTACGAAACAACTTTTAAAACACCTACGCACCAAAGCTTGAAAGCCGACTCCCTGGTTTTATTGGGTCCCTTATAAAGCCTGGCCCAAACAACCCTGTCTGTCCATATCCAGGTACCTAAATTGTTGGAGACCTGAACTGAAAGTTGTTTTTGTGGGGGAACAAAGGTGCCTCCGGGCCTTTTTCAAACACACCTCGTGGCTAGAGCCAAACCATTTCGTAACCACCTTTGAGGTGTTTTTATGGAGACTCAATAACTCAATTCTCTTTAGAAATGTAATTTCTTCCACATTTTCTTCGTATAATTTTTAGATTCGTCCATTTGTGGCCCCAAATTCTTCTTAGTTCTACAGTCGTTTCCCCATTATACTCCAATGGCAGGCAACAAACGGCTGTCGAGTAGAAGAATGTCGGTCTTGACGACAATTACGCCTGAGGCTATTGGCAGCCGGAAACCGGCCCACCTGGCGTCACTTACAACCCAATGGCAGCGTTTGGAGCACAGAAGAGTGCTGCTATTGTTCTCAAGAGGAAGCCGGAAACTGAGCTACGTGCATTTTGGCTTCCTTTTTGGGTTGGATAGAGATCGCACGAATGTAAACTGTAGCATAAGGGCTAATTTAACCTAAAATTACACTGCAGGAAAAATACCTATATGTACTTTTTTGCTATTCTGAAAGTCGTTTGAAGACTTCAGGGGTGATAAGGGCTAACTCGCGCGATTAGGCAAAGCCTTAGAAATATGTAGAATTAGGTGTTAAAACCAAAAATTCTTTTGCATTCGACACTGACCGGGCGCCGTTTGCCAAAGTGCGCAAAATCGGGATACGGATAGGATTTTTGTTGGAATATCGAGACAGATACCACTGGAAAGTTTTTGAAAAATGGTCATGGAAAATGTTTTGTTGCAGCTCAAAAAAATTTGTTTTTGAACAGACAACCGCTGGAAACCAAATTTTCACTTTGTATCCAGATGAAAAATTAGAAAATTGCCAGTTTGATTGCAGAAAAGCAGAAATTTTCCCTTTTTCATTCATATGACTTTCCGCAATCGAATGAAACCCAAATCTAGAAGAGCAACAAAAAATAGACCGAGATTTATTTCCCGCTGTTAATGTTTAAAATTTCGCTGAACACATTTTAAAATAGACTAAAAGCGGGTGAAACGCTTACCAAAAATAATATAAAATGTGTTCTTAACATAATTTCGCAAAGTTATATCAGAGTATCTAAAGTAAGAATAATGGGGTTGGTGGTCTAGCGGTCTAAAGCGCGGCTACCACTCGAAGGGTCACAAGTTCGATCCCGCCCCGGGTTAACCCAGCCTACTACGCTCCGGCGAAGGTACAATGGGTAGTAGACGAGTCTACGAAAATAATACGCCTGGAGAAACATTGGAACGCCAGGAAGAGAGCCTCAACACCGCCACCGAACTTAGTCGGTGGTTTCCCGCAGGTACTACAAACCTTGGTACGGGGGAAACTTTACTTTTAACTTTAAAAGTAACTGGAAAAAAATTAAATTGACCTAAACTTATAAATTGACCCTTTATAGGTGTGTTTGGCCCAAGTTGTGGCTGTTACATATTTTGGGCAACCCTCAACCCTTCGCTTTATCATCTTTCGTTTTTGATATCCTTTCAAAACGGGACAAGCCATAGAAAAGTTTTCCAACGACCTTAATTTTAAAGGCAGAGGCCCAGGAAAATGAAAAAGGACCTGTCCATGACGTAACATAGGCGAGAGAGTGTCATTTTCAATGGTGAAATGCAGAGAGTTTTACGATTAGCATGGACAGGTCCCCCTCTTCATTTTACGTGGGCCTCTGCCTTTAAACCATCTTTGGCTTCTCTTTATACTAACGTATGAATTTTGCGCAAAACCGAACCCTTTGTGC